>JAMKQA010017929.1:0-34012 GCA_024699735.1 Posidonia australis | reverse complement strand
GTTTCGAAAGAAAGTGATTTTTGAAAGAATTTCCACTTGTTTTGAGAAAAGAAAGGGTTGTGGCTTTTGAAAAAACTTGGCTTGGGACTGAGATCTCAAGTGGTGATTTTGTAAAGAAAAGGATTTTGGATTTTGGGGTTGAATCCCCAAGTGATTATTTAATAAAAGAGGATGATTTTCAAAGAAAGGAAAACCAAGTTTTTACATGTTATGAAACGAGCTTTCTTTTGGTTTTGTCGTGCTTGTTTGTAGTTGTGTGTTTTGGGGGCACGTACTGGGTGACTTAGATGTCACTCACACGTGCTGTGTGTTTTCAGGTGCAGACCGCGTACAGCCAGTTTCCGGTGCAGGATTTGGAGTTTCTTGCCGCGCATCGGGATCCTAAAGGTGAGCCTCAGTTACAGTCCTTTTGTTCTGTAATTTGTGTAATTCAGCTTGTGGTACTGTTTTTTGGTAACGTGCCCGGGTTCGGGGCGTTACATTCAAGATGGCCAAATTTCTTGTATACAAGACCTTTGCTAGGGGTGCCCTTAATGTGTGCTAATACATGTAGAGTTGGAATCTGGGCCCGCCCTGCCTTGCCCGGTCCAAAAAAACAAAGGCCCAACCAGACTTAGACCAGGCCAGGCCTATATTGGCAGGCCATGGGCCCAGCACGGCCTATGGCCTATCGGTGGGTCGGGTTGGGCGGGGCGGGGTCGGGCCAACCCAAGGCCCATGGTCCTTTTGGTTTATTTGTTTTTTTTTTTTTAATTTCCAAGTTGACCTGGCTCGACCCAGTCTAATTTACGAGTCAGAATGGACCGACTCTGCAGGCCTGAGCGGGCCTGGCAAGGCTCACGGCCCACGACGGGCCTAGTCCCGCTCGGTTCATTGCTGGGATCCACGGGTCCAGGTCGGACGATCCAGGGCCGGTCTGGTCCGATTTTCATGTCTAAATACATGCATAACTCCTTGCTAATGAGTCATCTTTTGTTCATGCATAAACTAAGTAAATAATCCCACAATATATGAAATATATAGACATATGATGGTCAAATAAATAAATTTCCTAATAAGCTATCTATATCGTCCAACATCTATAAAGACTTTTGAGGTGTCATCCACAAAATCTGGAATTTGATCTGTAGGAGTCCTTTTTGGTATGCATCCTGGAAGTCTAGTTTCTTGAGGGAATCAACTACATACTTCCTTTGTGATAGAGTCATCATGTCTTTTCCATGAGTAAACTCAATTTTCCGAAAATATCTTAACTTTCTCATGTCTTTTGTGAGAAATTACTTCTTCAAGTATTCTTTTCTTTCCATGATTCTTGTGGTGTCATTGCTTGTGAGAAGAATGTCATCAAAATACACTATGAGGATAATATTACCTTTGTTTTGCCTTTTGATGAACATTGAATAGTCAACAACACAGCATTGAAAACCACTATCCATAGCAATCTTATTGAGCTTTTTAAATTAGATTCTTAGACTCTACTTCCATCCATAAATAGCATTTTTAACAAGACATACTTTATCCGCCCTCTAGACAACATATCTAGGAGGTTGTTTCATAAGAACTTACATTGTCAAATCACTGTATTAAAATACATTTTTAACATTCAATTAACACAGTTTCTATGATTGGTCGATGGAGATAAACAACACACAAATAGAGTTTAATCTAAAAACAGGTGAGAAGGTTTTTGCATAATCTATCTCAAATGTCTGAATGAAGTTAACTGGCAATAAGGCGAGCTTTGTAGCAATCTACAGCTGCAATATTGTGCTCGGATTATCTCGAATAAATATAATTAATTTTTTAATATAGATAATTAGCTTAATGATATAATTTTGTGTTGAGCTTTCTCTATTAGTTTGTAATTGTCGCTGGTATTTCCTCTACTATGTGATATTTTGGACCAATGTGTGTGCCATGTGTATGTGTGGAGGACCAATGTGGGATCGAAGTCAAACTCTACACAGTGTTCGTCGCCAATTACTATGCTTTCCTCTTACTCGTAGCTTTGCGTCATACCACATCGCTGATTCATTGGGATTCTTGGTCCTTGTCGATGACGAGCAGCAACAAGGAGGGTGACGGCATAAAAAGGGAAGGAGGTGGAGGCGCTGAGTCAGGAGAGACCGAGAAAGAGAGGGGGAGGAGAACCAAAGAGTCAAAAGGAAGAAAGAAGAAGAGAGAGAGGAAGAAAGCCAGAAGAAGAAGAGAGAGGGAAAGAAGGAAGTGCCGCTGACGGAAGAGGAGTGTCGTTGGAGATCCTTGAGGCCTGGAGGGATGCCAGGGAGGAAGAGAAGGCCGTCGGAGAAAGGGGGATCACTGAACCACTAAGAATACGCGTTCCTTTTTCTTCCTTTCTTCTCTCAATTCAAGCTTTAATTTCATGACTTATGTCATAATTCTAGTTAAAAAGCCTGAATATGTGTTGATTGGCATGTGATCGTGGATGAAAGTGAATTTTAGAATTTTTCCATGATTTATTGTGTAATTTTGAATATTTTTAGAGAAATTACTATAGTGACTTGGGATCATGGTACCAAATATCTACGCGTGTCACCGAAATTTCACCGACACGTGTCTTATTTTCAATTTACCGATACGACTCCGACACGATATTGAAATGGAAGTTTTCTAAACAAATATAAATTTTTTTTACCGTGTTTCCACCAACACAATTCCGACATACCGATATTTTCCCGACACATGTCTGTTTTTCAACTTATCGAAGTCCGACACGAAATCGACATTTAGAACCATGCTTGGGATGAGTCTTCATTGTTTTTTTATTTTATATCTTGAGATTTATGCAATGGTTTTGATGAAACTTGTCTTAAATAGAAGTAGATTTAGTATGCTAAAATATATATTTTATTGAGGATTTGTGGTACACCAAAAAGGAGTCCGTTAAAGGTCTTAATTCCATAGAATGGGCAACCTGGGGTTGGGATATGTTTTTAGAAAATGTAGAATTCGATATACCGAATTACTATCAGTTTGGCCCCAAACCGTTGTTTTAGTTTGATCAAAATTTCTCAGTCTACCGGATTAGGGAATTTCGATCGTCCAATTAGGATTTCAATTGATTGATCTAGACATCTGGGCCAACTTCAGTCTGTCGTTTCGATTTGGTATGTTGAACCAAGACTTAAAGTTGAACCTTTGAGTTTATCCCCGAATTGTAAATAATGCTTGATTTATGTGTTCTTGGCATGCTTTCTTAGTAAGAGTATCTAGAGGTTTTTAAGAGATATAGAGAAGTTGAATGTGTAGAGTAAAGTCTTACAGAAAAGATTCTCATAATAGGAGAAATTTGGAATAAAGATTTCATATAAAGATGCATATTTTAAGAATAAGATTTCTAAAATTGTGGTCCCGGTTAGAGAGACTGGGTGCCATGAGAAAGGTATTGAATGGGTCAGATAAGATGACTTGTGAGTTCAAACACCTAGAAAAGGAGGCGTTGGGAGAACGTATCTCTGTACTAATGAGAAAAGAAAAGCGAAAAAGAATAGTAAGGCTCGTTAGTTGGGATGGTGGTATGCCTGCACGGAGACTTTTACTGTGGCAGTGTAGGAGGTTGAGGTTGATGTCTTTCCAACTGTTTGTGATCAGGTCACTTTTGATTAAGATGGCACCAGAAAAGAAAAGATTTTTGAGATTTGAGATTTAGTCCAGTTTTAAGCTAGAGTCGAGTTAAGTTTTGGCTTCTGAGTTTTAACTATATTTTAGTTAAGATAGGAACAGAGTTTTAGGACTAGTTTTAGCCACAGACTAGTATTTTAATCGAATTTGAGTTTTGAGATTAGGTTGGAGTTTCAGTAAGAGTTGTTTTTATAAAAGCAATAAAGTATGAGGTTTTAAAATAGAAACTGGAAGTATTTTGAGAAAAGTATAAAGATTTCTCAGACAAAGAGATTTCCTAGAAAAGACATGGTTTGTCGAAAATTTCCAGAAAGAGATTTATAAAGATTTAGTGAGTTTTGTTTTGGTTTTGAGGACCCAAAGTTTAGCTAGTAAAGTATTTTCCACTGTGCTTTGGCGACGCGTACTGAGCGACTTAGAAGTCACTCACACGTGTATTTGGTGATGTTTTGTTTTCAGGTGTTCAGTTGGAGTGCAATCTAGTTCGATGTTCGTAGATAGGAACCACTAGCTACACACACCATTTTGGGTAAATTTCAATTTATTTTCCTTATTAGTGCATTTAATCTTAGTTTAACAGTCTAGATTTTGTAGCATCCGGTTTGGAGATTGTTACAATAGTATCATCTGGTTTGTACTTACTAGTGTATACCCATCGACACTCAACCACATTAGTTCTAGTTGGATTAGAAGCCAAATCCCACGTACCACAAGATAATAGTGTTTGTATATCCATATTCATTGCTTCTTTCCACTGATGAATAAGAATTACCTCTTCGTAGTTTTTAGAGTTAATTTAGACAAAATAGACAGTGCAAACTAGCGAAATAATGGGTGAAGACGATTATAGGAAATAAAATTAGAAAAAGGATAAGCAATGGAAGATTGTTTAACCTTTACGAAAAGTAATACAGTCTTGAATGTCATAGGAAGATGGATTTGGAGATTGTTATAGTGGCTCAGAAGGTGGTGGTTGTTGTTCCTACTAATGACATTGATAGACCTGCAAAGGATGCATGGGGGCTTGAATAGTAGGGTACCATGAGAGAATCCTCAACATGAGAAGGAAGAGGAATACTCCTTTGGCTTGAAACATTGGAGTCAAAGAATGGTTGGGACTCAAAGAAGATAATATCAGTAAAAATATAGTAGTGTTTTGAAGTTGGATGGTAATACTTGTAATCTTTTTGAGTCCTAGAATATCTTAACAACCACACACTTGATGGAATGAGATGAGAGTTTGTCAAGATCTAGAGAAAGGTCTTGAACAAAGCAGTACATCTAAACACCTTAAGAGGTAAATGAAACAATGGAGTATAAGGAGACAGTCTTGTAAGGGATAAAGTAATGCATCTTATTGATAAGGTAGGTAGTTGTAAGGATAACCTTTGACCACAAATATTTAGAAATATACATCTGCAACGTAATGGTGCAAGCTATATTGAGAATATGTTTGTCTTTTCTCTTTATAACACTATTTTATTGAGATGTACGAGGACATGATGTTTAATATAGAATTCCCAAAAAGGTATAATAATTTTTCAAATCTTTTTGAACAAACTCCAAAGCATTGTCAGTACGTAGAACTTTTGAAGTAACCAAAAATTGATTGATAATTTCAACGAGAAACTTTTTAATAACATCTTGTACATGTACTCTTATCTTTAAGAATATAGACCCATGAAACATGTGAGTAATTATTATTGAAAACAATATAATACCATAATTAGAGGACGAAATGTGAGCAGGACATTAGATATCACAACGAACTAACTCAAATAAAGTTTGACTAGTACGAACAGAAGGAATGCTTGTAAGTAGCACAATGATGCTTACACAATTGATACAACTCAATCGAAAGACTTAGATTGAAAACCATGGAAGTGTTTGTTGTAGTCTCCAATGAAAGGAATGATCGAGATTGTTAGAGTACAGTCTTATTGAGTATATGGGTTAGTGGGTTATTGGATATTCATTTAGGCTCCTTAACCCTCTCTATGTATGTAACACTCTCCATTTAATAAGAGTTTATGCTTTTTTATTTTTTAATAACAACATGGTACTTGAGCACAAGCTTAAACCCTAATTTCCTACCTCCACTCTCAGCCATCGACTAGCCTCCCTCGTCGGAATCCCCCACCGCCGTCGGAACCGTCGTTGGCCAGCCTTCCTGTACTGTTGTCGGCCACCAGCGGCCTCCCCAAGACCTCCCGCTGCCGTCTCTCTTTTCCCATCAACCACCAGCCTGCGCTATAGCCACCGTCAAGGTTTCCAACGAGCTAACGACCTCTGTCTTACTAGAGGGCCGTTCAGTCCTTGTTTGCCACCGTCCGGCATCAAGGTCATGTCGTAAACCTTCTATAGTCTTGTTTTCTTACTTATGTGGGTGTGGATACGTGAAATCTACACGATTTTGTGCTTTCGGACAATGTGGGTGTTTTCGGTGGTTCGTTTTGCTATGTTTCAGCCCCATATACGTAAAAGCAAGTTGTTATCTCCTCTGTCTTGCAAAATCAGATCTTATGTCTCTGTTTTTATCATGACTGGATGTGAATCATTGGTCAAATACCTTAGTGGCACTTCAGAAAAGTTAAATGGCAAAAACTATCTACTATGGACACAGAGTTTTGGGACTTCTATCATTGCACACAGGAAAATCAGCTACCTTACCAAACCTCTACCGGATAGCAAGGATGTGACCTATGACGACTGATTTGTAGATGATGTCATTGTTTCATGGATGGTTGACAGTGTGGAACCCACTGTGGCTAGAGGAGTTTTGATGTTACGATCTGCCAAGAAGATTTCGGATGCTCTACGTCTCACTTATGGTCATGAGAAGAATATATCTAGAGTTTTTGAGGTATAGGAGTAGCTGTTCACTCTTCGTCAAGGAGACCATTCTCTTCCAGAGCACTTCACATTACTGCGTTCTTTACTAAACAAGTTTGAGATGTATCAGCTCTTGACCATTGACATTACACAGATGAGACAGTATCGAGAGGAGCTTGCAGTGGCGATTTATCTCTTTAGTTTGTCTCTTGAGTTCAGTTCTCAGATCAGGAGATAGATCTTAGGGGCTGATAGTGTGTTAGATCTATAGACTATTTTTGCTTGGGTTTTATGCATTACCACAACCACTCCTTCACTTGTCTTAGATCAGTCTGCTATGATCGCCACGTGTAGGCAAGGACGTGGTGGTTCTTCTCGAGGTCGTGACCGTACAGATTCTGGAGGACACCTTCGATGCGCCTATTGTGTAGGACAAGTCGTCGTATTGAGCGATGTTGGGACTTACATGGTCGACCATACGTTGGCGAGGACGTGGTGGTTCTCGAGGTCGTGGCCGTATTGATTGTAGAGGACACCTTCGATGCACCCATTGTGTAGGACAAGTCATCGTATTGAGCGGTGTTGGGACTTACTTGGTCGACCATCTTCTTCTTCGTTTGCACTTGTTACTATAGAGTTTATACTAGTCACTTCTACCAATGAGGAGCAGACAATCACCATCTCATCGGTTGATTATGACAAGTTTTTACAGCTGTAGGTCACTGACTCTACCGTCACTGTCTCTTATTCAACTTCCTTTGGTACTCATGCTCTCCTGGTTTCCAAGAATTCATCCTGGATATTTGATTCTGGTGTTTCTTCCCACATGTGTGGTACAAAAAAAAAATTTACTTGTCTATCACAATTGTCTGATATTAGATCTGTGGTCATTAAGGTTTTGTCTAGTTTCTAGATATGGGGTTGTGTAGACTTCTTCCCAATTCTCTCTTGATAAAGTCTTATATATGCCTGATTTTCTGTGAATTTTCTTTCCATTCGTACCATTACCAAACAACTGCTTTGTTGTGTGATCTTTTTTCCTTTTCACTGCATTTTTCAAAATTTACGGACGGAGAAGCGGATTAGTTTGGGCCATAAGCGTGAAAATGGTGTGTACCTGTTAGTTAGTGATGAGATACCTCAGGGATTAGCGTTTGTGGCGTCCACTTTAGAGCCGTCCTCACTGTGGCACTATCGGTTGGGTCACCTTTCTCATAGAAAACTATAACAAAATTTGCTATAGGTAATTGTTTTATAGTTTGAGTGTAAGTCATGTCAGTTGGGAAAACGTCATCGTGTTTCCTTTAGCCCGTTGCGTCTTACATCCAGTTCTACCTTGTTTGAGTTAGTACATTGTGACATCTAGGGTCCCTTCAGAGTCTCGTCTGTGTCAGGTCACCGATATTATATTTTTTTTATTAATGATTTTTCTAAGGTGTCTTAGGTATATCTGTTAAAAAGTTCATGATCATATTTTTAATGTACTCAAAGTTTTTATTTCAGAAATAAATAATCAATGTGGCACTACTCCCAAGTATTTGCGTACTGATAATGCGTTGGAGTTTGTTCAAAACAAAGTTGAATTTTATTATGCGTCTTTTGGAATTATACACCAAACTACATATCCTCACACTTCCCAGCAGAATGGGGTGGTAGAACGTAAGCACAAACACATTGTTGATTTGACATGTACCATCATGCTACACATAAAGGTCACCAAAGTTTGATGCAGTTCTGACTGCCACCTACCTCATCAATAGAATGTCTTCCACCCTTCTTGGGGGGAAATTCTCCTTCAACGTTTTCAGAAAGATACTACATTGTTTTCTTTGTCACCTAAAATTTTTGGTAGGATCTCTTACCTGGACTTTATAAGTTCTCTCAAGGTTGTCAAATGTGTGTTTGTGGGCTACTTCAGAACTCGACGTGGATATTGGTATTTTCATCCACCTTCTGGTGGATATTTTGTGTCTGTTGATATCATCTTTTTTAAGTCCTTGGCATACTTTAGGGAGTCTGGTACTAAGGGGGAGTGTATTTCTCCATCGTTGGTGGTTGCGTTTGTTCCTTTACCTATTGTTGTCCACCCAGCTCCAGTAGACTCTCTTCCTTTGCAAGTATATCGGTGTCGTCACAGACCACTACCTCTACCAACGGTAAAATCAACTTCTTTCTCAAATGTAGATCCATTTCCCAGTGACTTACATCTACCCATTACTCGAAGAAAAGGTAGTCGTTCCTCCACTGCTTATTCAATCTTTAATTTTGTTACCTATGATTCTTTACATCTCCAGTTCCGTACATTTGCCTTGTTTCTTTCTTTTGAGTTTATTCTTAAGAATTATCAGGATGCACTTTTACTTCCCCAATGGAAGGCAACATTGGATGAAGAGGTAGCTGTCTTGGCAGTTTGTGACACTTAGGAGTTGGTGACTCGACCTGTGGGAGCTCACATTGTAACCTGTCGTTGCGTTTATACTGTCAAATACAAAGTAAACGATATAATTGATCGATACAAAGTCAAATTGGTAGCTCAGGGATTCACTCAGACTTATGACATTAACTATGACTAGACTTTCTCTCTAGTGGCTTGTCTTAATTTTATCAGGATTATTCTATTTGTGGTTATAAATAATTCTTGGGAGATATGCCAACTAGATGTAAAAAATGCCTTCTTGTATAATGATCTTGTAGAAACTGTCTTTATGGAACATCCTCCAGGGTATGTTGCTCAGGAAGAGAACACAGTTTGCAAGTTTAAGTAGGCAATCTTTGGCCTGAAATAGAGTCTCAGAGAGCATGGTTTGAGAAATTCGACCATGTAGTGTTGAATGGAGGGTTCAACAAATGTATTGTAGATCATTTAGTTTTCTACAAGAGATCTTATTAAGAATGTGTGCTGCTTGTGGTCTATGTAGACGATATTCTTGTGACTGGTAGTGATCAAGGAAGCATTAAAGATGTGAAAGTTTACCTTGCATCTCATTTTGTCGTCAAGGATTTGGATAAATCAAGGTATTTCCTTGGTATTGAGTTTGTCTATACCTGTGGAAAAATGATGTTATTCCAAAGAAAGTATGTACTTGACCTTTTTCAAGAGACCAGACCCTTGGAATGCAAATCAGAGAGCACTTCCATTGAGCAGTCACCACTCCTTTGGGATATCAATTTTGAGCGGTTGGATGACCCAGGACTGTATAAGAGGTTAATTGGCAAGCTCATTAATTTGACAGTGACCAGGCTGGATATTTTATACGTTGTTAGTTTATTTAGTCAGTTCATGAGCCTAGGAAGGTGCACTGAAGTGGAGCTTTGCGGGTTCTTTCGTATATAAAAAGTTCTCCTGAAAATGGTTTGATCTTTCAAAAGAATGGCCATGTGAATATTGTAACATATTCATTTTCAGGATATGCAGGAGATTGAGGGGATACGAAGTTTACCTCTGGCTTTTGTACCTATTTAGGAGGGAAACTTGTCACATGTAGCAAGAAACAGAACGTGGTGTAGTGCTGAGACAGAGTACAGGTTCATAACACAAATCACATGTGAGATGGTTTAGATCAGATCTTTTTTTTCTTATCTTGGCTTATCACCTGAAGTGCCAATGTCAATATTATGTGACAATCAAGCTACCATTTTCATTGCCAACAATCCTACATTCTGTGAGCCTACCAAGCATATTGAGGTCGACTGTCATTATGCACAAGATATGGTGTCGAAAGGGGTCATCTTTATTCCACATACTCATTCGTCTGAACAGTTAGCTGATGTCTTCACAAAAGATCTGAGTATTGGAGTATTCAAATCTCTTTGTACTAAGTTAGGTTTTCTTGATGTGTATGCTTCAACTTGAGGGGAAGTGTTAAAGTATAGTCTTATTGAGTGTATGGATTAGTGGGTTATTGGATATCCATTTAGACTCTTTAGCCCTCTATTTATATGTAACTCTCTCCATCTAATAAAAGTTTATACTTTTTATCTCTCAATAATAGAGATGATAGTGCTATAAAATGGATGGCTCTGAGGAAGATATGGAAGACGTTAACTCTCAAGGTATCTCATCACGAATCAGTAAGTAAACACCATGGTTACTCTCACAGTCAAAACCAATCCTTCCCGTATGCAAATGTTGGAAGGTGCAGTGAAAAGGAAAGAAAGTTACACAACAATATAAGACTTTTTTAATGACATTAATGGAAAGTTAATTGATATAAAAGTCAGAAACATAAAGGCCCTTATCGTAAGTGAGTTGGGCAGAAGCTTGAACAACTCCTTCCTCAGAGACAATACATTGACGACCATCGATAATAGACACGAAACGAATGCTAGACAAACTAGATAAATAGGTAAACAAATCCCGAGTACTTGAATATGTGTGTAGAGGCCCTTGAGTTGATAATTCAAGGATTGTGCTTAAAGACTAAAACGACACTTGTGCCTGAAGTGGTGGCATGAAAAGCAATGGTTGAGGATTGACTTACTTGTAATTGAAGAAACTTGTCATAATTTGCTTGAGAAATTGTAAATATGGAATTAAACAATGGTTTCGTGTCAAACTTCAACTCGACAAAAACAGAAAACTTGTTAGACATCAGTGGACTTATCGGTGGAAACATGGTAAATTTACTAAAGTTAATGAAAATGGTCAGAAAACTTTAAATTTTGATTTGGAACTCTAAGATAAGCTAAAATAAGCAATAATTTACATCTTAAACTACTTAGATTAACTTCTTTAATATGTATCACATTAAAATACAATAAATGGATTTAATAAAAATATTTTGAAGTACAAATAATAGATAAAAATGTTTAATAAATATTAAAAAAACAAAAGTACTTAGAGAAGTTAACTTGTATATGCTTAATACTATGAAGAATGCCTTAGGTGATCAAAATATTCTTCTTGTACATCAGTTATGTTGTATTCTTGATGAATTTATTGTCGTACTTGAGACTTTCTCCACAATACGTTGTTGTTTCAATAGTATTCATTGATGTAGCAGTGATATTGTGACATTGACAGTTGTATTAGGAATCTCATTGAAGGATATTGTGGATTTATATATACTGGTTTAGGAATTTCTTGAGGCTATCTAGGGACATAAGAATGACCTGGAAGACGTTCAAGTGGTTGTTCTTCATATTATGTTGGAGGAGGTGGATAATGAAATAACGAGTCTATATCTCATTCAGTTTGTTCGCTTAGAGCATAAGAAAATGCAGTTCTTGTCCAATCGCTTTCAGTGTTATGGTTTATTTGTCGAACTGAACTACCTCCATAAGAACTATAAACATAAGAATCTCTAAGATCATGAATACTAAACGAGTCAAGTGAGTCTAACGAAGATTCTCTTGTATGATTACTTCAAGAGTCTTTGTATAGTTGTTGATCAGGACGACTCCTTCGTCGGTAATGAATTTCTGATTGGATTCTATGATCTTCGTCTTATGTAGCATGTATGAAGACTTCTTTTCTTGTAAATGGGTTAAATAGGTTATGTATCTCTCTTAGTCCTTGTGGCTTTTCTATTGTAGGTGGGACTAAATCTCTAATGCCATTATCATCATTGTTTGATGGTTGTGTGTCATCATCATCATTTATACTACTATCATCTCCTAAGCCTGGAGCATGTCTAAGAAAGTGTCTTGATGAGTTTTATATTTGTCTACATCAATGTTTATTTTACTAGTAATTCTAGAACATGGTCTATTTTGTTCTTCATTTAGAATTAATTTTTTATTTTCTTGCAACCACTAAAGTATTAGATTATCTTCTTCGTTCTTATTATAAATATTTGTAAGATCTATTGGATTTATATAGTCTTTTTCTTCTTTCTTTAATATGCTTTATTCTCAGTCCTATGTTATAATGCACAAATATCAAGTCATTTAGCTTTGCAGTGTTCATTTTGTTTCTTCTTTTTGTATGAATAATGTTTAATGTACTTCAATTTCATTCGCAATTAGATGTTGTTGTTATTTGAAATAAAACTTTTACAGTAATATTTCTCAATTTTGAAGCATCTGTTCTATTTAACATCCAACATTCACTTGAAATATGATATTTAATTATTAGTTATATTATAGAGTAATATTACGAAATAAGAGAGATGATATTAAAAATGTTACTTAGAGTCATTGTGTCACGAGAACGTACCATATGAGGCTTTCTAAATGACATGAGTTCATCCTGAAAATATTTTATTTCATTGAAAGTTTGTATTTGAACATTGATATTAAGTTCCAATTTTTTGAACACATTTTTAACGGATGCTATTAAATTAGTACGACTACTAAGTTGATGATTGTATTAGAACTACGGATACAAATAGTATGCTATATTGACAAAACAATTCATTCAACAAACAATTGTGTAATAAATAAAACATAATGATGAAAAACATGAATGTACATGTTAAAATGACGACAAACTTCATGTAAAGGATGAAGAAACATGTTAGACTATCTATTATTTATAATTTTGAGATATGCTTTAAGTGATCTGTATATTACATCAGTCGTAATATCTTTCATTAATCTCATAACCTCATATAAGAAATACATGGTAGGCTTCTTATCACCATCTACTAATCGAAAGACCTTTGAAGCTGGTTTCATAATATTTACAACATTTTGATAATATTCTAAAAAATGTACATTATTTATAATTGAATTTACTCTCTTATCATTTGGACTTTTACTCGTGATATTTGTATCACTGCAGTGAACTAAACATATACTTTAGTCTATTTTTTCGATCGATCTTACTTTAGATAGTAATATAGTTTGTTGTAAATCTGATGACTCCTGAATGAATCAAATTACTACCGTAATTGGGTGATCTCATTAAAGTTAGTAAAAATGAGTGATCGTAAATGAAATTTATTACAACCTTTGCATTTCTTACTGTCTTTTCCACCAACTATATCTTCCCAAACTCTTTAAACATTAGATCAATACAGTGAGATACACATGGTGTCCAATATATATTATATTTACTCATAATCTGTTCTAGCCTTTTTAAAGTTACTTCCATTAGCTGTCGCAATCTGTACCACGTTCATTACTCATACTTGTTTAATGATTTCTTCTATTTACTTGTATATGTATTGTAATCTTTAATAACATTAAAAGTATCAATGAACTTTAAGAAAATTATTCAACCATCATAGTAAATCATGAAGTTGATGATCTGTTTTCTTATTATATTTATCCAACCATCACACATGACAGTCACCTCATAGGTTGGGCAGTGCTGTTTCAAATCATTTATGTAAGTTTCTAATTTTTTCCTCTTTGCTTTAAGATACTTGTTCATGATGTCATGCTCAGTTAGTGTCTTTACTCTTGTACCTTTTTTTTACTTTAATATCAAGCATTTGTTGAAGATAAGGTTCTTTTGATGTTTTTATAGGAATAGTATTGAAGAACATATATTTTGCTATTGTTTGGTCAACTTTTTCTTTAGTATATCGAAACATGTTTTTAATCATCTTCTGCTTTGAAGTTTCTTTTCTAACTATAGTTGCATTTAGATTGTCATATCTTTGTCTATATGTTCTGATTATTTCAGCAATCTCTTTACAGTTATTCTTTTCTGTAATGTCATTACCACTGCCACTTCTACTTTCCTTTTAAGTTCGGATATTACCCAACCTATGAAATTCTTCAATTTGTTCTCTGTCTTTTTTCATTTTTAGACTTTATTAGTACTTTTCTATATATTTCTCTATCTTCTAAAGTATCACAGTTTGCCGGATAAATCATATCATCATTTGAATCTGATTTGAGAATAGCTTTAAAAGTACCTTCATCGAATCTTTCAATTTGTTTTCTTTGTCATTCTTCATTTTTAGACTCCATTACTGTTTTTTATACATTTCTCTGTCTTCTAAAGTGTCACAATTTGCAGGTTAAATTTTATCATTATCTGACTGATATGGAAATAGCATTAGAAGTATCTTTATCATTATCATTTGAACCTTTGTTCTCTTCTTCTCTTGTCACTTTTATTTACTTTAATGTCCTTTAATAGTTCTCTCATTTGAGTTGAAGTTACAGAAGAACATTATTTACACCTAGTTACATTATTGTATCCGTCAACAAGCTGTTGCTTTAATTTAGTTATTCCTCTACTCTTCATTTGTTTATCACAGTATTTGTATTTTGTTTTTTGTCTGTCATTGTCAATAGGATATCCATGTAACTAACTTAAATCCTCTGATTTAGTTACCCTTATATCACTACGACCTTTACTACTTTCAAATACGTTACGATGGTTGAAAATTAAAGATAAATGTCATTAATTTAATGAAATAATACATTCAAATATTTTTTGATTTTGTACATGTTTTAGTGTTTTTTTTCAATCATTCCTGTTGTTTTCATTTTTTCCT
Organism: Posidonia australis; assembly: GCA_024699735.1. NCBI lineage: Eukaryota > Viridiplantae > Streptophyta > Magnoliopsida > Alismatales > Posidoniaceae > Posidonia > Posidonia australis. Next base: position 19,142 of record JAMKQA010017929.1, on the reverse strand, counting down.
GATTTTTTAATTAGTTATAAAATATTCTGAATTTTTTAAAAATTATAAAAAATTATTGATTATATATCATTCTTAGGTTACGTCTATTATTATTAGGTTAGGTCTATCATTTATGTAATAAACATGGAATATTATTAGATTAAATCTTGATTTTTTTTAATTAATTACAAAATTAACATGAAAATTCCTTAAATCTATATAAAAACCTTAAATCTATGCAAAAACATGATCATTAGGTTAGATCTATATATTATATAAATAATTTATATAATTATATATCAAGTTATTAATATCAAGATTCAAAATAATAAAATAAATTTAAGAGAACCTTAGATCTATGTAATATTGTGTTGCTCTAACTAAAATCTAGGTTTATACCTAAGATCTACTTGTGAACTTAAAAAAAAGCATGAAATAATGCAAAAACCTACGATCTAACTCAATATGTTGAAAAGAGATGAGGAAATGGGCTATACTTTGATGGAAATGATCAGAGAATAAAAGTTGAAGAGAAATGGAGGAGACTGAAGTTGTAGCTTTGCTCCATGCCTACTGTTGTTGGACTATGGTGACCGAAGATGCAGTCAACTACCTCAGTAGGGATGAGAGGAGAGAAGAGAAATGAAAGCTGATTGGTTGCCGTGAAGGCGAAGGAGATGTGAAGCTTGCTGGACGGTTGAAGGAGGAAGCTCGATTGGATAATAAGCTCGCTAGACGACCGAAAGATCAAGGAAAATGCTTGTATCGTGCGTTTCGATGGATTAGAATGGCGTGTCGGTCGACACGAGCTTAGATCAATTCGTAAAATCATACGTATCAAACAACACAGACTTTCATCGATACAAGTTGGAACGTAGCTTCGAAATCTGGTAGTTCACAAATTACCTTATAATATCGTGTCTCTAGATCATGAATCTGACATGTGTCGGCGATATTTCTCCAACACGTGTCGAAGTTTGTTTCTATAATAGTAACAACATTAGAAGATGACAAATCACTAAGAACATCCTCAGTGGCAGCATGATGAGCCCAATCAGGTCGGTCAAACTTTTCCAAACATTTGTTGGAGATGTGGTTAGGTTGACCACTGTGATTGCACTTACGAGAACTATGTCCTCCCTCCGAATAATGGCCTTGGCTACGTCCACGACTACGGCCTATAATGGAAACTACCATAGTAGATTAATCTGGCATAGGGGTGGGCACCCCAGTAGAGACATGCAAGGCACGAGCAAACATAGAGGATAGAGTTGGAACTATATCAGCACCAAACACATTACCGTGAATCTGACAAGCAACATACAGATCATATAGACAAAGTTCAAAGAGCAACTTGGCAAGAGCCAAATCATTGCGATATTCCTTGGAGATCTTTGGATTAGTGACTATCGATTGATGAGTATCCAATTCATCCATAAGAGATCAAAGCGATGTATAAAACTCCTGAACAGAACAATCTCCTTGTTAAATAAGAAAAAATTTTCATATACCTTAAATCACCCGACATATATTTTTCTCGTGGTTGTACGTTTCCTTCTATACATCCCATATTTTCTTAGTTGGAGTCATAAACATGACATTTAAGGCAATATTAGGTTTCATGTTGTTAACAAGGCGTGATATAACACTACAGTAAGAGATAAATCAATCATCATTTGTAGGATTCTTTGCAGTCAGAGGAGCATTTGTGATGTATTACACTTTCCGATGTGTACTTAGGAACATTGTAAAAGATTTGGACCATAAATGATAATTGTTACCGTTGAGTTTGATGGTTGGTCCACAAGGTTTTGCAGCCATACATCACTAATGGCATTAGGTGGCCGATTTTAGGGGAAGGCTTGGCTAGAAAAGAGAACCCGATGAGAGAGAGCAACTAGTGATGTAGGAGTCGGAGGAGGCCGACGATGCTATAGGCAGGTTGTCGGAGGTGTGCGGTGTATGAGGGAGAGTCAGAGAAGGCTGACGGTGCTTCAAGTAGGTTGGGATAGACATACAATGCAGGAGGGAGGGATGGAGGAGGCCGACGAGACGATAGGTAGGTAGGAGGAAAGGGTGAGGTGTTCGACAGCTAGGTTAGGGTTTTCAGTTTTCTCAACCTTAAGCTTATGCTCTTGATACTATGTTGAAATTAGAGAGAATCAATTGAATTGTCTTTCATTAAGAGGTGTAATTGTAGATATAAAAGTTATACTAAGTAAATGGATATCTATCTACCCATGTAACCTAAAGTACTAAATAATACTTGATCTAACTTACTCTATTCTCTTATTATCTTTCTTTGTAGTTACATGTGTCTCTATTCTTGCCTTCTTCCTCTTTACTTTTATTAAGTATGGACATGGGAAGTGCAAAGAAGAAGAAAAAAAGAAGTATTCTAAAAAACTAGGGTTTAAGGATTGGCACCAAAAATATCATAACGGCAACAAGACAGCGAAACTCGAAGGTAGAATTCAAAGGAGATTTTCAAACATTAGAATGCTTTTGTGGAGTTGGATAATCACTCTCTTCTGTTATTAACACATGGATTATAGATATATATAGTTGAGTAATGGATATCTTAATATAAATAGATATTCATTTACCTAACAAGTCTAATAACAAAGAAGACTTTAATATAGATAATGCTAACATTCCCCCTCAAATTGGAGCATATATATCAATTATACCTAGTTTGATACAAAGATTCTAAAATACTCCAACATTCAGACTCTTGGTGAATATGTTCGCAAGTTGCTCTGAGAACTGTATGTAGGGTGTATAAATTACTTCCTTCATTACCATGTCACAAACAAAGTAGCAATCTACTTCAATGTGTTTCGTTCGCTCATGAAACATAGGATTATTGGCTATAAAGATTGCGGTTTGGTTGTCACAATGTATGGCCATAAGAGTCTTGAATGACAAAACCAAGCTCACACAAAAGGGATTGTAGCCATAGCATCTTTCAAGTATTTTGAGCCATAAAGCGATACTCTGCCTCAGCACTAAATTTGGACACCACATTCTACTTCTTGTTACACCATGTAATCAAGTTGTCTCCAACATATGTGCAAAAATCTGACATACACTTCCTATCACCTTTATTAGATGCATATCCTAAATCAGAGTAAGCCTCAATCTGTAATTGATCAAGTTTTCTGTAAATCATGTCTTTCCCTGGTACACCCTTGACATAAGCAAATACACGAAGCACTCCTTGTCAATGAACTACTTTGGGTTTATGCATAAATTGACTGAGAAGACTAACTACATAAGCTATATCTAGTCTCGTGACTGTCAAATAAATCAGTTTTCCAATCAGACGGCTGTACTGTCTCGGGTCTTCTAGAAGCTTTAAGGAATTAACCCAGATGGATGGACTAGACTCTATGGATGTACTCTTAGGTTTATACTCTGAGAGACTTGTCTCTTGTAACAAGTCAAATGTATATTTCCTCTATGACATAGACATCCTCCCCCTGAAGCAAGCAAACTTAATGCCTAGAAAATACTTAGGCCTGCTCATATCCTTCGTGATAAAGTGTCTCCTTAAGTACTTCTTGATGTCAGACATGACTGCAGCATTACTCCCTGTCAACAAAATATCATTCACATATACCGCATGAACCACGTAGCCACCGTTTGTCTTTGTGTAGAAGACCAAATGGTCTACAATACATCTATGAAAGCTACCATCTGTCAGCACCTTACTGAATTTTGTAAATCATGCCCGTGGACTTTGGTTGAGCTCGTAGATGACTCTCTTCTACCCCTAAGCAACATACTCCGGTGGTTGCTTTATAAGGACCTGTTTTGTTAATTCGTCATACAAAAAGGCATTCTTGATGTTCAACTTAAACAACTTCCATGATTGATTAATTGCCACAGACAAAAGTACTTGAATAGAACTGAGACGGGTCACAGGTGAGAATGTCTCAGTATAATCAATCCCATTTATCTGTGAGAACCTATGAGCAACTAGATGAGCATTGTAGCAATCCACTGAGCCATCTGGTTTGTATTTCACTGTGAAGATCCATCTATAAGTGACTATGCTTACTCTTACTGGACAGGTCGCAAGTTTCCACGTACCACGTGATTGTAATGCTTTCATTTCATCATCTATAACAACTTTTCAATGTGGTATTTGAAGTACTTCTTGGTAATTCCTGGGTATAAGTTCAGAAGAAATAATTAGGCAAAATTGTGAAAGTCAATGTGAAGTTTATCATAGGACACAAAATTGGAAATAGGATGTGTAATGGTGGATCCTTTAACCTTTCACAGTGTAATAGGTATGTCTAGTTCGGATGTGGTGTAGTTTAGGATGGTTGGATCTGTAGTCGTGGTGGAGGATGGTTCAGTTGGAGGGAGCATAAGTGGATGCTAACAGCGAGGATAAACCTACAATGGACGATGTTGATGCCTATCATCAGAGTGATCATCCATAGAGACATCTAAAGGTATAGGGGTAGGCAAGGGGATACATTTTGTCTATTCTGGACTCAACTTAAAGTAGGTTTGAGTCTCAAAAATGGTGACGTCAGCTGACACATAATATTTCCTAATTGGAGGATGGAAACAACGATACTCCTTTTGCATGCAGGAGTATCTAATGAACACATATTTAATAATTTAGGAGATAATTTGTCGTGTCCAGGAGATAAATCTTATACAAAAGCAGCACACCCAAATGCCTGTGGTGGTAAGGAGAATAACTCAAATTCAGGACAAAGTTGTCTAAGAGGTATCTCACCACCTAAGGATATTGACGGCATCCATTTATGAGGAAAGATGCAGTAAGAATTGCATACGACCACAAGTGTTTTGGTACTTTCATTTGCACCTTAATGATGCAAGCAACATCTAAGATATGAAGATGTTTTCTTTCTGTTACTCCATTCTGTTGTGAAGTGTGTGAACATATAGTATGATGTATGATGCTTATGAAAGCATAAAGAGACCGAAAATCTTTTTGAACAAATTCAAGTACATTGTCAGTTAGTGAACACTTTGGAGTAATGGAAAACTGATTTTTTATTTCTGCGAGAAATTGTTTTACAATAATTATGACATGAAGTCGATCTTTTAACAAATAAACCCATGACGTACGAGAATAGTCATCAACAAAGACTATATTATCTATGACTCGACACTTACAGAATGCGACTAAGACCCCAAACATCGCAATGAACCAAATCAAACGGACTTTTACTCGATACTAACCTAAGACTTTTAAATGAAGCACGGTAATGTTTACCTAATTGACACGATTTACAAGCAAAGGATGTTACTGATATCAATGAAAGAGTTTACTGGAGTTTTTGATACGACGAATGACCAAGACAATAATGTCACAAAACAGATGGCTTTGATGTAAACGCTAATGCTACTAGTCCACATGAAACCTTTTCTCAAAGCAGCAATTACACGCTGTCTCCATGCTTACGGTTCAAACTAATCCTTTTATCTGTCTGTAAATCCTGAAAGGTACAATAAAAAGAAAAAAAGATAATAGAATACATTAACTGAGTATTAATGGCACTAATGGATAACAAATTTACTGGGAAGTTAGGTACATAAAGACCATTGTGAGGTTTGGACAACTCCTTTCCCAGAAACAGAGCATGAACGACCATCAGTAATCATCACGGAGGGGATAGGTGAAAGGTTAGACAGACGAGTGAAAAGATTGTTTGTACTTGACATATGGGGGGAAGCTCCTATGATCCTGAAATTGTCCCTAGAAGCAATCAAGGCATTATTCGTACCTGAATAGGAAGCATGAGTCGCGGTAGTGGAGGACTCAATGGCCTGAAGCTGTAGGAACCGTATGTAGTCAGCTTGAGAGATGGTAATGATCTAATTTGTAGTAGAAGTGGTAGTATTCGACGCAGGAGATGCCTCAGTAGTGGTATTCATCCACTGTGACTTGTCAAACTTGTTCTAGCATTTTTCAGAACGATGTCCTAAACATTTACAATACTGACAGTAGGAGCCATCCTGACCCCTTCGTCCTGTAAAACCAAGACCACGTGAGAAGGAGGTAGCCATAGTAGATTGATTTGTAACCGACATCACAGTAGAAATCTCGAGTACTCTGGAGAAGGTATTTTGGAGATCGGAAAGAGCCTCCGCACCTAGAGTCTGTCCACAGATCTGAGAAGACAACTCTGGGTTGAAACTTGAAAGATACGTTGCCACTACCAACTCCTTGTACTGTCTCATCTTCGTGATATCTGAAGTTAAGGACTAATACATATCTCGCTCATCAAGCAGACTACGAAGAGTAGCAAAATGGTCCTATACAGATCTATCAAAGAGAGAAAATCTACTCATACGCCTTAAATACTTTAGAGATATTCTTTTCATTGTCATGGGTAATCTTTAGTGTATTCCATATCTTCTTTGCAATATGTAGCATCATGACTCCATGAGCTACACTTGGCTCCATATTGAAAACTAACTTGGAGACAATAGCCGCATCATCGGTAAATCTTTCTATGGACCGCAATAAGGGTCTCAAAACTCTGTGTCCATGGTAGATAATTCTTCCTGTTAAGTTTTTTTGAGGTGCTACTAAGATTTTTGACTAAGGATTCACGAAATGCTAGTGAGATAAAATGATACACTGCAAATTTTGATCTAAATCGTCAACAAGGATAAGAATAGTTGTTGATTTTTCACCAACAGTCCAAAAAACTGCATAAGAAAACCATTTGGTAGCACCAACACGCAGTTTGGAGGCACAAATTCATGTGCACACACAAACAAGGGGAAAAAATCCTGTAGAAGCCCTAAAACGTGGCTTTGGCCTGAAAAGGGGGTGTGTCAGCTGACTTGGGAGGCCAGAAAGGGTCTGCTGGCCGGCCTGGAGGCCTGCACTGCTGCTGCCGGCAGCCTGGAGGGGCAGGAGAGGGCCTGCCGGCAGCCTGAAGGGGCGGGAGAGGTGCTGGAGGGGTGGAGGAAGGGTGCTAGAGGGGCAGAGGAGGGCTGACAGAGATCCAGCGGCTTCCAACGGTGGAGAGGAGGCCAGCGGTTGTGATGGGGATGGTGGAATCTTAGTTTTTGTGCTCTGATACCATGTGGAGATAGATAATCATTCTCTCCTGTTATTAACACATAGATTACAGATATATATAGTTGAGTGGTGGATACCCTAACATAATCAGATATCCATTTACCCAACAAGTCTAATAACAAAGAAGACTATAATATAGATAATGCTAACAGCTTTATTTTGTGTAATGTATATATCTTGCACTTGGAAGCTAGATACGGTAGTTTCTGAAATGCTAGGACATGGACATGGCATTAAATATGTATATATATGTCTATATATTTCAGCTATTTAACTATATATGTTAAAAATTAAAATTTGTAAACAAATTCACTAGTGTTTAAATTTCACTTTCACTTTATTTAATAGTTGTAAGTACAACAACAATCACTATTGCTTAATTGATATGAGGAGAAAACAAGAGGAAGAAAAAAAAGGAATGTCCATGTGTCATATGCATCTTTGTTTTTAAACAGTCCAATTGTAGTCATTTAGGCCAAAGAAAATGGTAGAAGACATGTTTAGTCGTATCCTTCCTGCTGTATCCAGGTTGTGTCCTGGTCCTGTCCTATCCCAAAATAGGAGCAAACTTATGGCAGTGTCCAAAAAGTGTCCAGCAGTGGTTGTGCTTTCTAGTTCTTACTTTTATTGGATAATGGACTCAGCAATGCTTACCCGACTAATAGGCACAACCACCAAAAGGAGCATTTAACACAGCAGTATACTGGCCAAGAAACAATAAAGACAAACTTCTAGCAGATGCACAATGTGCCTTTTGAGGTCCAGTGCAAGAACTAAACGGAAGTTGTAACACCTTAATAATTCTTGAATTTGTTTCAGGACTGTGCTGCCATCTTATTTTGCACTTGTGGCTTGATCATAGTTCTAAATGTCCATTTCGTGTCGGACTTTGATAAGTTAAAAAACAGATATGTGTCAAGAAAATATTGGTATGTCGGAATTGTGTCGGTGGAAACACAGTAAAAAAAAATTACATTTGTTCAAAAACTTCCATTTCGATATCGTATCGGAGTCGTATCGGTAAATTGAAAATAAGACACGTGTCAGTGAAATTTCGGTGACACATGTAGACATTTGGTACCATAGACTTGATTAGCAGTCCTTAACTGATTTTGAATAGATATTTTTCCTCTTTAATTAGAAAGGTCGTTCCCAATACATATCTTAATTCCCACAGTGAGGACATAACTATTTCTTTCTTTCGACTTGAACAATATTCGATGGACTACATATCTTAATTCCCACAGTGAGGACATAACTATTTCTTTCTTTCGACTTGAACAATATTCGATGGACTTGTCCTTCACTTTGTGAAGCTAGCAACCATCACAGGGCTATGGGTTTCAATTTGACCTCAGAAAGACTTGTTTAATGTTCCTCATGAATGTAGTCTGAGGCACGCTAAATATCAAGGAGTTGTTCCTTCACATGGATGTCAACCCTATGTAACTCTAGGTTGGAATTGTGGCCTAGAAGGAATTCAAATTATCTGTCTGTAGTCTCTCATTTTTCAACTTTTGCAATGAGAATACGTATTCCACCAACCTTGTCCAAAGTTTTCTTTAAGAAACTTTGTTCACCTTCACCAGTTCTGGTACCAGTCATCTTGCTGCTATAAGAGAGAGGTCCTTGATACTTGATAGACATACTTCCATCCATTGTGAAGATTGTAAATTCTTATTAGTTCAAATCAGCCCTCTCCATTAACATCTAAATTTTATGAGTAGTATCACATAAAAAAATCGATTAAATCTCTGGTTACATTGAACAAAGCACACATATTTTGATCATTATGTTGGTTGTTTGCGACTGTTTGTGCCCTCTGTTTTCAACATAGCCCATCATTCTTTTGCTAATTAAAAATGTTGTTTGATCAGGCCACTCATGCTTGTGTCATTCTCCATTAAGTTTCACATCTTTAGAACACCTCCATTATGGTCCCCTATGTCTGGCCCTTCAGCCAAATCTTCAAATAATTACGAAAATCATTTTACAAATGCAGGACCTCCATTATAGTCTCTTGTCTCTGCCCCTTCAGCCAAATCTTCAAATGATACAAAAATCATTTTTGGAATTCAGGACCTTGATTAGTCTTCCTTTCTCTACCCCTTCAGCCAAATCTTCATATGATTACAAGAATCATTTTAGGAATTCAGGAATCAATTGAAACAGTCAAAACCCAAGGTTTGGAAAATTGGTAGCTGGTATTCATTTGGTCAATGTACTGAAGTTCATTATACAATAAATCAATCAAGCAATCACCTTTTATAATGAGTAAGTGACCTTATCACAATCACTGTAGCTAATGCTCGAACAATTGGTTGATCGGACTATTTTTCAAACATTGTTCGGACACACTTTGGTCTGACATCAGCAAGCCCTATTTCAACAAGCTTTTCTAGCAATTTGAGCAGCAACAATAGCAAAACTGATAATGTTGGTGGTAGACGATGGCAATTGTGGAAGCTGTAAGCTGCAATGAGGATCACATCAGTAGCAGGATGCAAGGAAGGGTACAGGTGGCGACAACTGTGATGGTGGTTAATCAGTGACAAAATGGCTGTGGAGATCCCCTTCTAAGTCTTTGACACTAAAGTCTTTTGGTTAGAAGAGATCTTTCCTCATCTTTAGTGGATTAAACTTTGTAGTGTACCATATAGAAAAGAAAAGAAAAGAAAGAGAAAATGTTACTTGACAATGTCCCATAACACTCTCTACAATTGTTTATAATATAGAAAATTGTATAATTACACTCGTGCCCCTTTGAGTAAGTGGCAACATGAATAAAAGAAAGAATACTTACATTTCAACATTGTGTAATAATGTTTCCTTTTAATTTTTGTAAACCCTTTGTGTATTTTTACATTTGGATATTTTTGGGTTTATTCTTGGAACTCAAATTTCATTTTATCACATGGGAAAGTGAATGGGTGTCATTAACTCTGGAAATTTTTCCACAATGATCTGGTGAGTGTGGACCCCACAAAGGAAAACCAAATTAAATAAAACGGAAAATGAGGAAAAAATAAATAAATAAACTGAAAAATTGTAAAAAACAAATAATGGAAAAATCTAAAATCTAGAAAATAACTGAAAACTGAAAAAAATAAAAAAAAATTCTGTTGTGTGCCCCAAAATTTCTGTAGGGGGCCCAGACCATTGTGGATTATCTCCCCATTAACTATTTGGTTACATTTAAATAGTAGAAAGAATCACATAATTCAATTTAGTAGGTTGTAGTAAAAAACTAGGCTTCTTTTGAAGGCTTCCATTTAAATTTATGTATATGCATAAAAATGTAAGGCAGAACTTGAGTCAATAACAAACTGTGTCTACAACTACTAGATAAGGAATTGATTCTTCATCATATCGATGTGTAGGTTTTTTTGCTGGATGGTGTGCTATAGTTTTTGTTTTCTTTGATGGATGATGTGTGGTAGTTTTATTTACTTTATCATGCTAGAATCTTTTGAATTTGTATTTTTTGCTTTTTCTACTTAAGAAAATGAGCTTGTAGCCTGTGGACAAAAAATTTACCATTCCAACAAATTTAATGGGTAACATAGATTCAGGTCTTGTTCAAGTGTGACCAAACATTACTTGATTTGCCACATTATGCATGAGTGGCTATATTCTGTTGAATATTTCCCTCCCTTTTCTTCATGAATTGTACTTCGTATAGGGTCAGTTATTATATTTTGTTTTAAATATTTGTCACGGCAATAAATTTTGGCTTCTTATTCTCGTGCATATTTATCTTCATTCACATGTCATATATGTGAAATTTGCTTATCACAGTATGTTTTGACATTATAACATCTGGTTTCAGGCTCTTGGAGACATAATAGAATCTTGCATAGGTGCTGTACTTCTTGACTCAGGCTTTGACTTAGAGTGTGTTTGGAGAGTAATGCTCTTGCTCTTGGAACCAGCCTTCAGATTGTCAAGATTTCGTATTAATCCTATTCGTGAACTCCAGGAACTTTGTCAGTCATGTCATTTTGATCTGAGCTTTTCAGAGCCGGTTAAGGAAAAGGATGAGTTCTCGGTGACTGTAGATGTAGATATGAAGAATCGCCACTTGAATCATGTTGCAATTAATCGTAACTCAAATGCTGCTAGAAGATTTGCTTCACGGGAATTGCTAGCCAAACTGAAGGTAGTGCCAACAAAGCCATGCAACCAAAATCTATTTTTGTGTTTCATGTTTTGTGTTAAGAGTTAATGGATTCTTATATGGATCTATAGGTTATCTGTTTATTTGGTTCTTTGTAGGTTAGTGGTCTATTTGGTAAAGTTTCAGCTTCTATATCTAAGTATAGAAACTAGCTTCTGACTTAGAGTAGTCATACTCTCGCTTTTGGAAATGTAAATAAATCACTGTTCCAAAAGTTTTTTGATTCTGAGTAGTTGGTGGTATTTGATAAAACTATTGGATCATTGTAGCTTATGAAAGAAGTTATATACTCAAAAGTTGTTCAAAAAGCTTTATCAAATGGATTCTAAATGGATTCAAAAGTTGTTCCTGGAATACGGTTCATCAGTTCTCATGTACTACGAGACACCAGTGCCTGCATTCCTTCATCTATTGCAACTTTTCAATGTGGAACCTGCATTGTTTCGAGATGATTTTTTGGTATAGACTCTGTAGTGATGGAAAGTGCAAATTGGCGAAACTCAAGAGTAAGGTGGTCATGGGAAACAAATAATGAAATAGAATGTTACTGTTGGATGTCTTCTACCTTTACGCAGAGTTATGGATATATTAAGTGTTGAACTGGTAGTGGATGGATCTGTAGTGATAGGAGTTGCAGTTGGAACAACCTGTGATTGTTGGGGTACCTGTTGTCGACAATGATAAATTTGCAATGGGCGTTCCAATGGTAGCCTTATAGCCACAGGTGGTGCTAACGGGACACTTTCAACTTGAGACTCAGTAAACTCAAAATTGGATTTAGACTCAAAAAAAGTAACATCAGCATATACAAGATATCTATGTATAAGTGGATGATAACATTTGTATCCTTTTTGAATACGTGAGTACCCAACAAAGATACACTTAATTGATCTAGGATTAAGTTTATCAAGTCTCGGACCAAGACATTGTACATATACAGTACACCCAAACACTTTAAGTGCTAAGTTGAACAACTCTTTATTTGGATAGAGTCGTCTTTGAGAAATTTCACCTCCTAAAGGAGTGGAAGGCATATGATTAACAAAGTATGCAGTCGTGAGAACAACATCGGACCACATGTACTTTGGGACTTTCATCTCAAACATTAGAGTTCAAGCGATATCAAGAAGATACCTATGTTTGCACTCCGTAATGTTATTTTGTTGTGAAGTATATGTACATGTGATTTGATGAATAATTCCTAGAGATGCAAAGTAGGCTTGTAAATCATTTTACATAAATTCTAAGGCATTGTCAGTACGAATCACTTTAGGTGTAACAGAAAATTGATTTTTTATTTTATTACAGAAATATTTAATAACATCAAGAATATGGACTTTATCCTTTAACAAGTAAACCCATGATACTCTGGAAAAATCGTCCCCAAATACGATATAATATCTATATCCTAAAACAGAGGAAACTCGTGTTGACCTCCAAATATTACAATAAACTAAATCAAAAATACATTTACTACGAGATTAGGATAGACGTTTATAAGTAGCACGAGGATGATTACCTAACTGACACGACTCAACAGTATTCGTGGAAGTGCCTGTTGAAGCTTACTAATAGATGGATGATCAAGATAACAATGTCACAAAAAAGAAGACTCGAAGGTGGACGCCACAGTCACAAGCCCACGAGGTATCTCATCCCACGCCAATTGTACACTCCTTTGTCACGCTCATGGTCTAAATCAATCCTCCTCTTCGTCTATAAATCCTAAAAAGTACAATGAAAAGGAAAAATGGTTACAAAACAAAGGAGTTGTTTTGTTATGGCACTAATGGAAAGTAAATTAACTGGAAACTCGAAGACATACAAGACTTTTTCAAGGGTGATCTAGGAAGAAGCATTAACAACTCTGTCACTAGATACAAAATAAGTACGACCATTAGCAATTGCTACAGATTGTATATCATACAGTTGTGGAAGACGACTAAATAGGCTCTTTGTACTTGTCATGTAGGTGGAGGTTCCAGAGTCTATGATTTAAGACTCATCGTTAGTAACTAACATGGCATTGATACCTGATATTGTAGCGTAAGAAGTAGAGGCTATAGACTGTGAGCTTGTGTCTGGAGCAATCTGTCGTAATTTGCCTGTGTAATAGTCACTGTGGGCTTTATCGTCTGATCCAATGTCTCAGTTTTAGTAGAGGATGCAAGTTGTGTTAATTGTGGCCTACTATACTTATCACAATATCTGTCAGAAGTATGCTTTTCATGTCCACATTGGTCACATCGTCTAGTGTCATGTCCACCACCATGACCACTCCTGCTGATGGCTCTGTCTCAGGGGAAGGTGCAGCTGTAGATATGCGTATTACCCTGGAAAGGGTGGATTGAAGTGTAGGAACTATTTCTACACCTAGAATCTATCCTTGGATCTATGCTACAATGGAAGGTTATTATGAATGAGAAGATGTAGGCACTTATATCTCATGGTACATGGGATTTAGTTCCTCTTCCAGTTGATGGATTTGTTGTTGATTGTAGATGGGTTTATACTATCAAATATTAACCAAATGACGCAGTTGATTGATTCATTGGAGAGTTTGGATACTAGCTTACATCAAAAGAACATCAAGCAAATGACTTATATATCGAAAGCATGGATACCTTAAAGGTGAAGTTTATTTTGATTCTAGCTATGTCGGTGACAAATGTAACAGAAATCAACCTTTAGTTGCTATACTTATATTGGAGGAAATCTAATTACATGGAGGAGTAAGAAGCAAAATATGGTATCTAATTTTAGTGTTGAAGCTAAATACTGGTTTATTGCACAGATTGCTTATGAAATCTACATATGCTAATGCATTGTGACAATCAGGCAGTTATATTTATTACAAACAATCCTACATTCTATGAACGAATCGAGCACATTGAAATTGATTGTCGTTATATTCAAGACACAGTATTGAAAGAAATTATTTCTACTCCATATATACCATTTTTTTAGCAACTTGTAGATATCGTCACAAAGTGTTTTAGCTTAGGTGTATTTGAAGTATTTTGTTACAAGTTAGGCATATTAAATATATATGCTTCAATTTGAGAGAGAGTTAAACATGTTAAATAGGCTAGTAGTACATATATGGGTAAATGGGTATCCATATTAGTTTATGAGATATCTCTACAGAAGTATAGCATACATCTGCAGCTACTCCCACTACCAGTGCGTTACCAGTGACACTCTTAGGAGGAGTATGTCCAGTTTCTTCAGTTTCAGGAGACTCAGTCTTCCCCTGTCATAATATCACATGCTACTGCCTCCACCTCCGGTATCTTTGATTTATTAGCCTCTAAGGATAGTTATTGGATCATTGATTCAGCAGTGTCCTCTCACATGACAGCTGGTCGTAACCTTTACTCTCGTATATCCCAGTTACCAGATATTAGATTTGTTTCTATTGTAGATGGCCAAACTTGTCGTATTTCTAGACAAGACACTATTTATGCTACGTCTCAGTTAACTTTAGATAAAGTTCTTATGTAACCGAGTTTTCAGTTAACCTTTTATCAAAGTTACATTACCAAACATCTTAATTATTTTGTAACATTCTTTCCTTTTCATTGTATCTTTTAGGACCTGCAGACGGAGAAGATAATTGGTTTGGAGAGTAAGAAAGGCTAAGGAGTCTACCTGTTTGTCAAAGATGAGATACCTCGAGGTCTTGCGTCATTAACTTGTACAGCAGAATCATCCATCATATAACATTGTCGTTCAGGTTATCTGTCTCATCAGAAACTACAGCAGGCTCTTGCATGGTTATCTGTTTCTTCTTTTTAGTGTTAATCTTGTGAGTTAGGTCAGTACCATCGTGTTACATTTTGTAGTCTTCATTTGGTTCGAAGTAAGAATCCTTTCGATTTGATTCATTATGATGTATGGGGTTCTGTTATAACACCTTCAGTGTTTAGTTAGAGGTATTATATTGTCTTTATTAATGATTTTTCACGTGTATTTTGAGTATATTTGTTGAAAAATAGAGTCTGTGTTTTTCATATTGTCAAGAAAATTTTTTATGGAAATAATGAATCAATATTCTGTTTGTCCAAAAATTCTTCGCATTAACAGTACTTAGGAATTTACTCAAGTAAATTTTTGTCATTATTGTGAATCTCTCGGTGTTATATAGTAAATCTCTTGTTTACATACATTTCAACAAATTGGTGTGGTCGAATGCAAATATCGTTATATACTTAATGTTGTCTGGTCACTCATGCTTGAGATGCATGTTCCCAAGTATCTTTGGTCTGATGTTATTTTAATAGTTTCATATCTCATCGATCGTATACTATGCACTCCACTTGGGGGAAAATCCCACTAAGGAGGCTACATCCTGATGTAGATATTTTTCCTCTTATTTCTACGATTTTTGATTGCACTGTGTTTATTTAGGATTTAACTCTAAACCTAAATAAACTTGCTCCACGGTTTGTTGGTTGTATCTTCCTGGGATATTCTTGTACTCAGTGAGGCTATCGTTGCTACATTCCTGCTACCAGGAAATACATTATTTTTGTTGATTTTACATTCTTTGGAAACCAAAGCTTCTTTGATAGTGTTCCTTCGTTGTCTGAAAGTATGTCTTTACTTTCCATTGTTGAATCTGGGAATGTTAATGTCAATGATGCGTGTACTATAGGAAAAAAGATATATGATACTTTGCAGGTGTACCGACGATGACCATGCCTCTTTGCTGCCACTTTCTCTTTATCATCTGCAGATCTGTCACCTACAGGCCTTCATTTGTCCCTTGTTATTTGGAAAGGTACACGTGTTTTCACTGTACATCCTATTTTCCATTTTGTTAGTTATAATCGCTTTCACCTTACCTTTCGTACATTTACCTTATCTATTACTTTTAAGTCAATTCCTAGGAACTATCGAAAGACAAGTTTACTACCACAGTGAAAGGTAGTTATGGATGAAAAAATGCAAGCTCTAATGTTTTGTAAGACATGGACATTGGTTCTTAGACTAGAGGGAACAAATGTGGTAACTTGTAGATGAGTGTTTACTATCAAATACAAACCTGATGGTATGGTGGATAGGTACAAAACAGACCTAGTAGCACGGAGCTTCACTTCGAAGTATGGAATTGATTATTCTGAGACATTCTTTCCTGTTGCCATATTGAATTCCATCAAGGTCATTTTATCTATTGCTATCAACAAGTCTTGGGAACTCTGTCAACTAGATGTCAAGAATGCTTTTTTGTATGGTGATCTTTCAGAATAGGTGCATATAAAGCAACCTCCTGAGTATATTACTCTGGTGGAGAATCAAGTGTGTCTTCTTAAGAAGGTTATTTATGGTCTGAAACAGAGTCCACGAGCTTGGTTTGAGAAGTTCAGTAGTATTATTACTACTTGTGGGTTTCGTCCCTGTGTTGCAGATCATTCAGTATTCTACAAACAGACAGAGAATGGATGTGTGCTTCTAACTGTGTATGTGGATGATATTCTAGTGATAGGTAGTGATACTATAGGTATTTAGAAGACGAAGAACCATTTGCAAAAGTACTTTGTGACCATAGACATGGGCAGACTTAAGTATTTCTTAGGTATTGAATTTACTTAAATTAGAGACAAAATGGCATTATCACGGAGGAGATATGCATTAGATCTTCTATAAGAAACATGTCTCTTGAGATGTAAGTCAGAGACTACTCTCTTTGATCAGAGCTTAGACTTCCGAGACAGTTCTTCACCTTTGTTAGAGGATGCTATCAGGTACAGGCGATTGATTGAGAAGTTGATTTAGGCGATTGATTGAGAAGTTGATTTATCTAACTATCACTCGCCCAGATATTTCATACATTATTGGGGTGCTTAGCTATTTTATGCAGGGACCAAAGACGGTGCATTGGCTTGAAGCCTTACAGGTGTTATCTTACATTAAGGTTCCGAGAAAAGAATTAGTCTACAAGAAACATGGTCACTTACACATTAAAGTCTACTCTAACTCTGACTATGCAGGAGATAAAGGAGATAGAAAGTTCACGTCTGGATATTATACCTATGTTGGAGGAAACTTAGTTACATAGTGAAGCAAAAAGTAAAATATTGTCTCTAGATGCAGTGTTGAATCTGAGTATAGATCGATAGCTCATACGGCTTGTGAGATGATGTGACTTCGCTTCCTCTTAATTGATTTAGACCTTCATGTTGATGTACCTATGTCTATGTATTGTGACAATCAGGCGGCCATTTACATTACCAACAATTCCACCTTCCATGAGTATACCAAATATATAGTGGTGGACTGTCACTTTGTTCGAGAGATAGTGATGCAAGGGGTTATATCTACTCTATACACAAAGTTCTCTGACCAATGTGTTGACATTTTTACTAAGGGACTTAGTATTAGAACATATAATTTTCTTCATAACAAGCTGGACATAATAGATATATATATGCTCTAGTTTCAGGGGGAGTGTTAAGGTTATGAGAATATTGTGTATTGGATGATGTAATAGGGTAATAGGGTATTTAGATATCCATTTATATATCCATTTACATCTGTCCTATTTATATGTATCTTGTTAGCCTAATATCAATATACACAACTTTTTTCTCTCTGACAGAGCTCATGAGGTTAAATGTGGCGACTTGCACTCCTTTCTAGCTTGTTTATATATGATCAGATGGACGGTTATTGGACCAAACTCTAGCTGAAAAATACAACCCTAGAGGTATATAGATGATACATAGGATTGTCTTTTGTATTAGATGCTTAGACTTGATAGTAGGATTTAAAGGTCAATTGTCATAATTACACAACATTTTGGGTTAGGCCTTTGGATCAAATTTTTAGGGTGTAAGGTGACTAAATTGCCTATTAGCAGTTAGTTTAGGATGGATATTTGAGGCTGAGTGTGCTTCCAAGTGTTGTATCAGATTGGGTATGAGATTGGAAATTGGGTTGGAGGATATGTAACTCGTTCGTTTTTCTATGAGATTGCCTTTTTCAGCTACCTTTTGTGTCTTTGCGGCATCTTTTGTGAAGACAAGGGAGTGTAACTTCCGTGAAGGATGTCAAAAAAGAGGAAATTACTAGTGTTAACGGTGGAAAAGATAAGGGAAAGAAAATCTATTGTTTCTGTGTAGGTACATATATATATAATATATTAGATATCCTAGATTAAATGGATATCCAATAACTCAATTACCCATAGTACTCAACCTATACATAAATATATATCTTTAACACTCTCCCTCAAGTTAGAGCATACATATCAACCATGCCCAGTTTGTTACATAAAGACTTGAAAACACCAATACTTAATTCTTTTGTGAAGATATCAGTAAGCTACTTTGATGACTGGGTGTAAGGTGTAGACACAATACCTGTCATAATTAGATCTTTCACATAGTGACAATCAACCTTTATGTACTTTGTGCGTTCATGAAAGGTGGGATTATTTGGAATAAAAATGGCCGCCTGATTATGGCAATGCATCGGCATAGGTTGCCTATCACTGAAAGCAAGCTTCACTAAGAGTAACTTAATCTACATCATTTCGCAAGTTGTTTGAGTTATTGATTTATACTCTGTCTTAGCACTGGATCTTGATACAACATTCTGTTTCTTACTGTGCTAAGTAAC
Organism: Posidonia australis; assembly: GCA_024699735.1. Classification (NCBI taxonomy): domain Eukaryota; kingdom Viridiplantae; phylum Streptophyta; class Magnoliopsida; order Alismatales; family Posidoniaceae; genus Posidonia; species Posidonia australis. The sequence continues at coordinate 279 of JAMKQA010017929.1, read as the reverse complement.
CAAGTTTCTTCCTACATAAGTACAGATATCAGATGTTGATTTTATGTCCCCTCAGTCTTCTGCATATCCTGAATATGAGTAAGTCATGATCTTTACATGACCATTTTTTCTGTAGACTAAACCTCAACCTGGAGCACCTTTGATATAAGATAGAACATGTAGAGCTCCACTCTAGTGTACTCTCATGGGCTTATGCATAAACTGACTCAATAGACTAACTGCATATGAAATATCTAACCAAGTCACTGTCAAATATATGAGCTTTCTAATAAATTATTT
>JAMKQA010017928.1:0-16392 GCA_024699735.1 Posidonia australis | reverse complement strand
ATTCATTGCTACTTCATCAGTTTGATTAGTCATGTTTAGATCCCTTACACTTTCATTTCTAACCGTCTTTTTAATCATGTGATTATGCATGTTTTACCCTACCTTTTGAAATTTATACTGCCTTCACTTTTCTTTTGGTTGAACTTGCTTTACTTTCGATGTTGCTGACTGCTTTGCAACCTGGAAGACTGGTCTACTTTGGTAGTTCAGCTCTTAGGTTACAGATGTTAAACTTGATTTTCATCCCATGTAGAAGTTTGCTTCATATTGCAACTTGAATCTTTCAACTGTAATTTTAAGCATCTTGACAACAAGAAATTGCATGATTCTACCGTCTCAAGTAGGGTATCGTGGTTCTATAATTCCCACTATAGTAATATCGTCAAGAAGTAACTATAATTTCAAAAGTAAAAATAAAAATGAAAATTGCACGAGTAGTAAACGACAAGAAAGCTATGTTTTGATCGAAAGACTTACTGAGCTACTAGCCGTGATTACAGTAGTGGTTGTTATCCAGAGAGCAATGCCGCTGTCGTCTGGTGGTCCTTTTGTCAACGAGGAGGACTAGAGGAGCCACTGTCGTCCAATGTTCCCTTTGTCGGCGAGGAGGACTGGAGGAGGAGGGGAAGCCGGAAGGACCCAGTGGCCAGTAGGGCTAAGGAGATGAGTTGAGGAGGAGGAGGCTTTAGGAGGAGGCAGGGGAGGTGGAGGAGGACGACTCGTCCTGTCACCTGTGGGCTGCAGGCTGCCGAGGATAGCCAGGAGGCAGAGGCCGGAGGAGTGGACTGGAGGAGGAGGGTTTAGGAGGAGGAAGAGGAGGCGGAGGAGGACGACTCATCCTATCACCTGTGGACTGCTGGCTGTCGAGGAAGACTAGGACGCAGAGCCTGGAGGAGTGGAGTTGGAGGGTTTAGGAGGAGGCGGAGGAGGATGACTCGTCCTGTGGGCTGCGAGCTGCCAAGGAGGGCAAGGAGGCTAAGGATGGAGGAATGGAGGAGTGGTCCTGTCGCCTATGGGGTGCGGGGAGGGCCAGGAGGCGGAGGCAAGGAGGAGTAGGAGGCAGAGGCTGGAGGAGGATGAGTCGTCCTGTGGCCTGTGGGGTGAGGGGACGGGTGGAGGGAGGAGGCTGCTGGGGGGCATGTTAGAATGTTAGGTTTAGGGTTTTAGTTGTTAAGATTTTATATATAAATAAATTTTGCAAATATTATATTTAAGTTTTTATTTATTAATTGTTAGTTACTTATGTCATAAGTTTTACATATAAATATATTAATTAATTTAAAAAAATAAATATATTAAATTTTCGAATTCGGATATTTTCGAATCGAATGTACCAACATCCGTATTCGATCCTATTTTTTTCGAATTCGAATTCGGTTCGTCGAATATTTTTTCGGATAAAGATTTAAGATTTCGAATACAGATTCAAAACGAATTTTCGGAAATTTTCGGATTTCTGACACTCGTACTGAAAGACCCTGAGGAAGGCCCTTCGATGTTCTGTAGAAGTATCGATGAGATCCAAAATGGAGACATCAGCCTTAACCTTCTTTAGTTGAGATGTGATGTCAGCAGAAGGCTGCTCCTGCTGGGTCAAGGAGGTAGGGACAAAGCAAGGGACCGTCCTGGAAGGTTGGGTAGCTGGCTAAGGATGGGAAGACGCTGGACAAGCAGGCTGGGCTGGTGGCATATACACCCTCCCTGACCTAGTGACTTCTGCACACATTTCTGTAGTATAATCGTAAGGTACACAGTGAGTGTCCCTCGTCAGGCGGACGATAAGGGGGTACGAGCCGCCAGCTCCAGCGGTGCTGATAACGAACTGACAGAAAGGTGGTTTGGCTGGACAAGGTGCTGGATAGGGTGTTGTACAAGAGGATGCTGGATTGAAAGCTAGACAGGATACCAGACAAGAGACTGGAATGGTGACTGGACAGGATGACTAGGCATGGGTTGGGCTAGTTAGCAAATGGGTGACCCAGAGTGCGCGATCGGCGGTGAGGCGGTAGCTCTGCCCTAGCGGTCAACCGTATCATGTGGACGGCTGACTTAGAACTAGCACCACTCAAACGGTAAAGATGAGTGGAGAAAGGCTCATCAACAGTATGAATTAAATTAGAGGGGTCCACCACGGATGTCGTAGACACAGAAGTAGAGAGGAAATGGATTCTTGAGGTCCCCGTGCCTACTGAGTTGTTGTGTGCAGGAATGGGTTGGTTGACAATGTTGGGGTAGGCTAGTGGTGCTTGTGCATGTGGAGGTGGTGGTGCGGGTGAAATGTGTGCCTCTTGAGTGTTGATGATGATGACCTTGCGGTCAATCAAATCCTGAATGGCACTCCAAAGGGCCATGCAATAGTCTGTCGAATGACCCACGTAGTGTTGGAAATTGCAGTGGAGGCTCGTGTTGTACCACCCCAGCAGTGGGTTTGGCGAGGGGCGGACCTCCGGGAGTTTCAGGAGTGACGCCACTTTGGGGAGGATTGGACTCAGTGGCTCGACACGTGGGGTCTACTGTCGTGCAGCACGCTGAAGCCATCTCTGCCCTGGGCAGGGTCGTTGCCGGACTGGTGCCACGGGATACACCGGCTGGGTGGTGGTGGTGATCTATGCTGTGTGAGGTGCCCTAGGTGTAGGTTCATAGACTAACTGATTCTGGCTTGGTTGGTTCACCACATTGACGGGCATGGCGGGTGACCCTACGTATGTGACTGCGGGTTTGGGAGGATCCCGCCTCTTAGGGTAACTGGTGCCAGCGCCGTTGCGAGTGCTGCTACTCGCATGGTGATGCGGGGACGCGGTTTGTTTGGCAAATGTGGCAAGTGTAGGAAAGCTGCCACTGCAAAGGGATCTCTCTACACACGCACCTACCCGAATCAAAGATGAAAAGGTGGTGACAGGTTGAATGCTCAACAGAGCGCCAACGTCTGGCTACGCACCTCGAATAATGATTTCGATGACTCCTCGTCAGAGGGCCTATCTCTCACTTGTGACGCGAGGGCACACCAACGGCCGACATACTCCTCAAACGGCTCGTGGGGCTTCTGTCTTGTGGTGACAAGGTCTTCCCTCTTTGGGACCAAGTCGAGATTAAAGGCATACTGGTCCATGAACGCTTGCGAGAGGTCATTCCAAGTCTTGATCAAGCCCATGTCAAGCGACGTGAACCACTTGAGGGCTGGACCAGTGAGACTCTTCTGGAAGAGGTGGATCAGCAGCCTCTCGTCAGGCTAGAGCTGAGCGAGATCTCCGCAATATGCCCTAAGATGTGAAATGTGACAACCTTTACCGTTATACTTCTCGAAGTCTGGGATTTGAAAATGCGGTGGGAGTGTCGCCTTTAGAATGTAACAGAGGTCTCGGAATCTGTAGGGTTGGCGATCGCTTCCCTGCACTTGTCGAAGTGCTATCTCCAGGTCACCCACCCTGGTGTGGAGGGTATTTGGAGCTACTGCCGACGAGGGTGATGCAGTAGGGGGAACGACCGCATATGCTGCGTGGGTCACACCTAAGTGCTCCTCCGGGTCCACCATCATGCCACCTGGTGCCGCGGCATGATGGCTAGCATATTCGTGCAAAAGCGCTAGACGTGATTGTGGAAGCAAGTGTGCTTGAACCAGATGGTGTGCGAGAGGAGGATAAGTGGAGAGCTGTGTGGCAGTAGGTGCTGAGTGTGGGAGTAACAGCTGTTGCAGCGGTACGGCGCCAAGCTGCAAGCTCTAAGGGTAGAATGTTGTGCGGTGATGTGATGTGCCTGAGCATGTGGTGTCACACCTAGTGTGGGTGCAGTGAGGGGCTGGGGTGAGGGCTGAGGTGGTGGTGCCAATGCTGGGAACACCGGAGCAGGCTGCCAGGGAGCCTCAGGAATGTTCGGGTTTATGTTGGACAGAATAGCAAAGGCCATGCCCTCGATCATCTGGGCGAGGACCAACAGGTATTCTACTTGTGCGACAGGGGATCCCATAGGGACAGTGAAGGATGGCACAATTAGAGGTCCAGATGTCAAAGGTGGGACAGCTATGGGTTGCCTTGGAGGCAGAGAAACCGCAAGAGATGTTGCCATAATGGGCTGAGTGTTGAAAGAGAAGGAACCCTGAGAAAGTGAGGCCGCGAGTGATACATTTGGAAGCCGAGCTGGGGTCACTGAGATAGACTCAGTGCTTGGTTCTAGACTGGCCAAGGTCAGTGGATGTCCTCTAGGGTAGGGGATAGAACCTCCGTGATGCACGAAGGGGACAGAAGGAACAGCCGAAGACACAACAAGGGTAGGAGGGACCAAAAAAGAAGCGTCCTTCGGAGCAACAATGGTGGAAAGAGACTCACTAGTACGTTGGGCCATAGCTGATCGGGAATGGGTGAGAACCGGGCTACGATGGAAAACAAGGAGATGAATCCTAGAACGAGCTATCGTCAAAGTGACGAATAAGTCAAGAAAAGACAATCAGCAACGAAGCATCGCAAATAGGGGAGTCAAGGCAGGAATGCTCGAGCAGTGGCTAAGGATCTCATGCTCTACCTGAGGAAAAAGAAACTACTGGTGTTAGAACCAGCAACAAAATATAGTTTGTTATGGTGGCGTGAATGGCATTCATGCACATGGATGCAACTAACATGCTCTCTCACACCAACTAAGTGTTTCCTAGAAGGTCATCTACTCTGGGATCACACATGGGTAAATAGGTCTCCGACTCAGGCCAAAAAGTAAACGTCCCCGTCCTAAATCCTAGCCAAAGCGCAGGCAGTGAATGAGTGGTGCGTTGGTGGCCTCATCTCTTGCAGTAGCATGGAGTTGTACCCTCTACTAACACCAACACGACCCCAGACAAGGGGGGACAAACTAGCAACATGTTCTACTGTAGACACCCCGATTTTGAGGTGGCTTATAGGTAAACTCTCTGAAGATGTTGCTTTGGATGCGGTCAGCCCAACCACTTTTGAGTCCTATTTGACATTTTAACTAGCCAAAGATTATTGCACAAACCGACCACAAGCCTGTAGCAAGCCCGTGGCCCAATTAGCAATTTAGGCAGCTAGTGGAGAGCACCAATGTGGCGCACTAGATTGGAGCATCAAGTAGGAGCACCACAGTGGCGCACCAAGCTGGAGCACCACAGTGGCGCACCAAGCTGGAGCACCACAGTGGCACACCATGCTGGCGCACCAAGCCGGCGCACCACGTTGGCGCACAGACACATTTCAGGGTGCTGGCTGCTGACTTTCCATCTTCCGTGCTTGTAACCCTCGCCTGCGGATATTCCTTATGAATCTACGCAAGGCTGTTGGTTTTCGAGACTGTTTACATCCCAAGGAGTTACCATTTGATCCTTTTTAAAAAGCCTTGCTTAAGCAATGTTTTGCTCTCTTGGTTGAGCTACCCACATACTGTCAGCAAAGCTTTCTATTCCCAACAACTTACACTCTTATCCAGAGTATATTCTTGCACTCCCAACTGATCCAAAGCAACAAGAAGGAGTTTTACTTAGATCCAAGGAGGAAACATCTTAGGCAAGGTAGGGCCTTTACTTATCTCTTTACTTAACTTTGAGACAATACTCTGAATAAAGCATGCAACCAATTGATATGTAATCTGTATATCAATGATCTTTTCGTGTCTTTTATGATAAATTGGATGCTCCTTCACATGTGTTCATATGTTTTTGTGTCATGATAATTTCTGCATTATGTGGTTTCTATTTTAAATAGTGAATCATGATCCAATGCAACCACTAGCTATGAAATGAACTGTAAACATCCTTTTTACATGTTTATCATCTCTACATGGTTGTTAAGCTAATTAAATCACTACACAAACCTTGAAATCCACCAAGCAGTAGTTACAACTCGTTATAACCCATGAATAAGCATGATTTGAGGAGGGAAATAATAAGTAGATTTTTATGTTTGATGATTTATCATATTTAAGTTCTCTAACATCTAAATAATCGATTTGGATAGAATTAACCAAAGTTAACTCTTGCATCTAGCCCAGATTCTGAAACAAACTGCAGTCTGATTCAGAATTGCTAGGGTGCACCAACATGGCGCACTAGAGTGGTGCAGCTAGCCAGAGCACCAACCTGGTGCACCAGCCTGGTCATAGTGCAAGCCACCAACTTTGCATCATGATCTGCATGCTTTTCTGAGTGTTTTGGACTTTGATTTTTCTAGTGTTTACTCTCTAATATGTCATGTCTTTGTGTGCACGATTTCAGCCTGTGTTAGCACTGTTTATATGACTTTTGCATCTAGCATATTCCACCTGTTGTTTTGGTCTGGTGAACCAGTTGCCCCCATGAACTCTTGTTTGGGAAGTTCTTATGCAATAGTCCTTGATCCAGATCTGGATAGCATGGCTGAAGCCCATTGGTTGTACTTAGTATGGTGGTGTGGTCTTTTGTGAGGCATATTGCCCTTGAGCACAAGACCCATATTTGTGCTTTCTTTCTTGGGTTTCCTCTCTCCCTTGTGATCTTGTGGGAAGATGGGAAATCCACTCATGTGTGATAGGTATTGTTAGATATTCACGATACATTTTCAGATGAGTTTTCTGCAAATTTACAAGATTTTATATCACATGGCACATTAGTCTAGTTTATTCTATGGTCTGTAATTCCGCTGGCACACTTTCCTGGCACATATGAGTAGAGCACATAGGTGGCGCACCAGACTGGAGCACCACACAGGCGCACCGGCCTGTTTTCCACTGCACACAGTAGCTCTTGGCAAGGGGTTTAGCTTGGTTTTCCGATATGATCTTCCTTTGGTTTTCTTAGGGTGTCCTCTTGGATATATCATGATGCCTCTAGCCTGTTTTCATCCATTTTTATGCATGATAGCTCATGTTTTGCATATAGTAAAGCGAGAATGAAAGTCACTTGGTGTTGTTAGATCTCTGATCCTATCTGTGCAATATCCTTGCACCGGTGCTTGACCCACCGCACGGGTGACCTTTCTGAGCATTAGGACACACCCTATAGCCCATACACCCATGTTTAGCATGAGGCACCACTTACATGTAGCATTGCATGGCATATCGCCCTTGGGCGTACAGAAATAGGCTAAAAAGCCAACATTTCATATAAGTAAACGAAAACCCATGAAAGACCGATTTTTCGGGCGCACGAGGGTGTCTATTACCTTCCTCGTGTGTAACTGGGATCATTGCCCAGTTTCTGGTTCATGTTGACCTTTTCCATTGGTTTTTATGGCATGGTTTTAATGTTTTAAAACGGTTTTCCTTGTCTCCTATTTTAAATAAACTAGGTGGCGACTGCATTTTTACCATTTGCTTTTTATTATTTTGCCGTGACTTTTCCGACCCTTGCGCATTTGGCCTTTCACGCCAAGCACGAGGCTGTCGCGGCATGGTTACAGGAACTGGCGACTTCGCTGGGGACAACCAGATCCCGACTTTGTTTTGGGTTTTTTCGTTTACTTTGGCTTTTCTCTTTGTTTGCTTGCTTCCCATGCTTTGCTTGTTGTCTCTTTGTAATATAAGTTGTATCTTTCTTACATGCATGCCTTTTGTATGCTGGGTGTTTTCCTTTACACATTTGCTATGCCACCACTTTTGCACATAACATGCACATGCTTTTTGTTTTTTAATATATGGTTGTGTTGCATGTTTTCTTCCCTTCTTGTATATGCCATGTTTAGGAGATTAAAGAAATGTTTTCTCTCCCCTTTTGGTTAATAAAGACATAAAAACCAAAATTAACAAATCAGACACAAACTAGTGACAAATTGCAAACTTTCTCCCATGGTTAAATAAATTTGCAAGTAGAAGACTTAAAGCATATTTTGCATTCATCATATAGGACATGCATCATCTTATCTCTTGAGTCCACATATTGTTTGCGAAGGACATTTCCCGATTTTCTCATTCTATGGCTTTGGCATGGGATGAGATATTAGTATGTCCGCCTTTGTCTGGGGTTGTGTGGTGTTAGTAGAGGGTACAACCTACTTCTTTGGCAGAGGATGAGACCCCGAATGCACCACTAGTTTACTGCCTAAGCTTTGGCTAGGATTTAGAACGGGAACCTCTATCTTCTAACCTTGAGTCGGAGACCCATTTACCCCTGTGTGAACCCAGTGTAGATGGCTTGGTAGGACACCGCTAGATTGTGAGAGAGTGCATGCTAGAAGCATTCATGCATCCGCATTCATACCACCATAAGCATTGCATCTTTTCTAACTTGTTTGTTTGTTTTTGTACATAGAGTACCGGTCAGTGTGTGAGTTCCTTAGCTAGAGCTCGAGGTTTTCCTTTCACTGACACGGTTCTCGGCCATATCTCCCGAGTTATCCGTCGCCTTTGATGATAGCTCGTCCTCTTGTTCCTAACCGTAGTCCAATCCATACCGCTCGCGATCCGCTATGGCCCAGTAAACCAGCGAGCCCCTTTCCTTTGCTGTCCTAAAGGAGGTCCCTGTTTCAGTGTATCCTTCCTTTGTCTTGTCCCTGTTATCACAGCTGCTTCCACCTTTGCATTAGCCTCTGAAGGACCTCCGCCATCCCAGTTCCATGTCCCTGTGGCTACCCTGCCTTCGGGGCCACCAGTTTGGTCTTCTGCTACTTTTGGGGCCTCAGCAGTTGAGTCAATTCCCATGACCCTTCTCCAAGGTTCTTTTGTTGCTCCTCTTCAGGGCTATGTGTTTACCAGCCCCCCTCTGATTACGGCTATTTCTGTAGTAGCTTCTCCCCAGTTTGGACAACTGGGTTCTCATCTTCCTAACTCCTCTGTCCCTATTTTGTCTCCATCCTTTGGAGCTACTAGTGATGATCCCGTGACTGCGCAACTGCAACAAATGTCGGCCCTCGCCCAGTAGTTGCAGGGATTGGCACTGGCGCTCCAGCCCTTTTCAGGTTTTTTCTTCTCGACTCTCGAGTTGCCTCTGCAACCGGCCCTAGGACCACAGATTGCACCCACTGCACCACCCCCACAGCCGTCGCCATCCCTCGTCTCTCCGACGATAGGGGCGTCGACATTGCCTTTTACAACACCGCCATAACACCCACCACAGCATGCATCTCCATTGTCTGGTGGCCAGCCTTCTAAGTTGGTGGGAGCGTAGCTCGCTGTGAGCGTAGTACCAGGGGCCATTCCAGTCCAATAGCTCTTGCTCCCACATTCTGCACTTACTGTAGCACCACCCCCTACCTTATCCTCACCCATGTATCAGACACAAGCATCTTCTTTTGTCCCACAGCACACAACACCCATGCACGAGTACACTAGCCATCCTATTGTTGCACCAGACGACGGAATGGTGGATCCGGAGGAGCCCTTAGGGACAACCCATACAGTGTACGTGGCACCCACCTCGGCTGCACAATCTGCTACTACAGTAGCTCAAGACGCTCTCCTTGCTTGGGTGAATGATTTGGAGCGCACACTTCAACAAGTGCAGGGTGGGGACCGTCGGTCTTACCAATTCTGAGAGCTCTGTTATTTTCCAAAGGCGACTCTCCCTTCGAACATTCAAATCCTGGAGTTCGAAAAATACAATGGTAGAGGCTGCCCGATCTCCCACCTCAAAGCCTATTGCGGTGACCTCGCCCAGCTCCAAGCTGACGGAAGGTTGTTAATCCACCTATTCCAGAAGAGTCTTACGGGGCCTGCGTTGAAGTGGTTCACTTCCTTCGACATGGCCACCATCAAGACTTGGGATGACCTTACGCAGGTGTTCCTCTAACAGTATTCCTTTAACCTCGATCTAGTCCAAAAGTGAGAGGACTTAGTCGCAATTAAGCAGAGGCCTCAAGAAACATTTGGGGAGTATGTTGGACGTTGGCGGTCCTTGGCTTCGCAAGTGAAAGATAGGCCCTCCGATGAGGAGTCTATTGAGATCGTGATCCGAGGAGCACAGCCAGCAGTCAGGGCTCTGCTCAGCATACAGCCAGTCACCACTTTTTCTACTTTGCTTCAGGCGGGTGCCTGTGTTGAGAGTTCACTGCGCGGTGGCAGTTTTCCAGCGTTCTCTACATTTGCCAAGCAAGTCACTTCCTCACATAGTGGCGCCAACAGTAGCAACAACAACAATAACCATAATACCAATCCACCCAAGAGGCGGGACCCCTCTAGGGATGCAGTCTCTTATATTAGATCCCCTGCTGCATCGGTAAATGTCCATCCGCCCCCTCAGCACCAAGTAGTTTATGCACCTGCACCCACACTTGAAGCACCTCATGCATCACACATCACTCCCACTGCCACTCCAGTTTGTCCTACACTACCTGCAGGATGCGCCCGCCATTGGCACATCTGTAGCCAAGGCGGCAACGTCGTGACAGGCACCACTATACCCCTTTAGTGGAGCCGTTGAGCATGGTGTTCCCTAAAGTCGCATCCCTTTTGATGCTACCTGGGATTTGCCCGCCACCAAGTCCGCTTCCTACTTGGTATAATGTGAGCGCGTTCTACAATTTCCATCGAGTCGCAGGCCACTCGATGGACAATTGTCTAACACTAAGGAACGCAATCCAGGACTTGATTGACCAGAAGGTCATCGTTATTAGCACGCAGGCGACAGCCCCCGAGCCCACATCAGCAGTCACACAAGCACCACCAGCACAACTCAACATAGTTAGCCAGCCATTACCTCAGCATTCAGCCCCGGGAGAAGTAGGCCCCTCGGGAGTCAATTTCATTTTTCTTGTTGATTCTATCTGATCTTTTATTCGTCCTATTGTTTTTATGCCAGTTGTATCTATTCTTCCATGGTGTTTCTGAGGAGTCAATTAGTTTGATTCGTCCTACCATTGAGGCAATTTCTGCTCTAGCTCCAAACTCCGTCCGCTTCAAGCCTTAAACTTGTAATGTTTTGTACCATGTCAACCAGTTTGAGCCGGTCAATTCCATTCCTGCCCTTCAACATTCATAGTGATCCCCATTTGATGGTCGAACTTGTGTCGCAAGTGGGGATACTAGAAAGGAACCCCTAGGGTGATACGACCAAGGAATTGTCGAGCAAATCAAGGCGGAAGAATGGATAGAGCGCGAAGGATTGGGATACGAACGTCAGTGTCACAAGAAGAGATCGCCGCGCTTTAGTAAGTCCCCCAATATGATCATTTCCCATGATTTAACTAACTTCACCAGTGCAGGCATTTTGAATCCAAGCCAAAGTTTGTTCATAGCCTCAAGCTATTCCAGAGAATGGTCATTCATTGTCAGAGCAGACCTGTAAGCAGTTTCAGAGTTGTACAGTGCTTAGCAAAGTCAAAACAGTTGGCAGTGTGTCAGGCAGCAGCAACACAAGATCCTGTTCAGAAGGCAGACTCAAGATCCCGACAGATGATACAGTTGGAGATCTGGACATTTTATTCCAAGAACAATTGAAGGTGCTCGCGGGGGACTTAGCACAGCATGACAGAGTCAGAGAAGGGGAAAACATTTGTTTCACCACCGCAGCCAGAATCATCAAGACCAAACTTCAGTCATGGTCCTTCAATCAGAAAGAGAGTGTGCTAATCTCCTGTCAGCTGGGAGCCTGTCAGCGCCTCCTAATTGAGAAGTACTACTAGTGATCGTCGGCCACTCCCGAGCATTTCAAAACATTCCATTATAGGCCATGCATTGCTATGTTTCTTGTTTATTGCATCCACACATCACTTAAATATGCATTGTATTTTCCTTTCGTTTGCATTGTAATCGTAATATGAACATTGGCATAACCATTGCCCGATGAGGAAATTCGGGAAGCCAGCCTACTTAGGAAGAGTTTTGATCCTCCTCACGCGTTACTACCTGTGTGACCTAGGGAGTGAGGGAGCCAATATTCGTGAGAAAGTGGACGAAATGTACAAATTCCTAAGGGGCCTATACCTCCAGAGGGAGAAAAAAATGATAGGTTGGGAGAGAGTGTGAGCCAATAAAAATATAGTCTTCGGAGCACAAAAGAAATAAGAAGATAGAAGTTGTAGATAGATGTCGGCTCCAATGAAAGAGGCATGCAGGACGACTCTATACCTTTCACATAACTTGGAGAGGAGTCGAAGCATACACCTACAAAACCCACATTTATAAAGGGACTAGCCACCCCTTTACATCAAAAAGAAAAGAGAGCAGCCACCCCTCAGCCTAGGTGTTTATTACCTCTAGGCAGGGATAGGGTAAGTCAGCATGCCTTTGAGAGAGTAAAAGAAAAATGAATTATCGAGAAAGTAGGTGTAGGGCCCTAGGAGTTTGGCATGGAGCCCATTTTATCCCAAAAGCCCATTGGTTGAGTGAGAGCCACCATAAACCCATGGATCCAGGTAGCACCAAGTGAGTTGAGGACATTCTAGTTCCTTGTAGCAGGCAATGAAGGCTTCCTCGGCGTTGAGGGCATATCTTCTATACACCATGCATAAATCTTACTTCCACCTTATGAGTCTTGCATAAATCATTTGGCATTCAGCATTTTCGATTACACCACTTTTGCATTTTGCATCGCTTTGCAAGGCGTTTGCCCACATTCCAACCAGGGGCATGCTAGCTGCCTTTTGAATCGAAATATTGGCAAAAAAAAGGGATCTTCAACTAGGGGCATGTTAACTGCTCTTTGGTTGGAAATAGGTCTTTGACTAGGGGCATGCCAGCTGCCTTTCTAAGTCAAGAAGATCATGGGGACGGTACTACTTTTAGGAGCATGCAAATGACACTTCTCACAAGCACTTCAGGATAAGCCTGTCACGGCACATGAAACTGGCTGGTGACATGTACAACAATAGTCCGTGGATTCATCGGACTTCTTCCAAGGCAAGAGTAAGCTTTGTCTGCCTGAAGTAAAATACATGGAAAGTGGGCTTCCAGAATCTAGCCGCAGCACATAACAAATGCCAGCTCACCTCAACTGTGGCAATATTCAACAACAAGGATGGTCTACCTCAAACCCGTAGATACTCATGATCCTCAGCAATTAGTGCACCAATCAATGTTTGCAGGACATCAGAACAGTGTTTTGGTGTCACCATGGTTAGATGCCCCAACAGTTAAGATTTAGCAATTATCTAGTGTGCCCCGCCATTTACAAGCGGTGCAAATATCTTAATTTCCAAGGTCTAAAGAGCAGAATGGCTGCAAGAATTGCATTGTTATCCTCTGCACTCAGCAGTTTGAAAAATGCAAAAGGCAAACTGTCAAGAAAATAAGCACACAGCCCTCCAAAATTTCACCAAGTGGGGTAATTTGAAGAAAACCCCTTGACAAGGTGAAATTTGCAGAATAGCCCACAAAGGGTGCGACAAATCACATTTGAGCAGAAACTTGCGAGCACTCAGTAGAATTTCCAATATCAACAGCGCAGCAGCAATACAGCCATTAGAAGTTTTCCATATCAGGCTAATTTGCATTAAGGTCCCTCTAGTTTTGGAAATTGCAAATACGCCCCAACTTGTTTGCACAACTCGCAAACAAAGCCAATTGAGATTGAGATTTCAGCAAGGTCCTTTCAGATGATGTTTCATGCGCATCTCAGCAAGAACACCAGTTTCTGTGCCACAGAGCCAGCGGCTAGCACAATTGTGGTTCTGCCCTCCAGTGCACGACTAAGCCAGCTTCCTTCTTGGGGGACAGTCTAGGGATTATTGCTTTCTTTTCTCGGCTTCTCGTTTCGGGAGGATGAGATCCTATTTTCCCTTCATTCTTTGGATTTTTGCAAGCGCGAAATCCTTTTGTTTGACCTTTGACCGAGCGTTCAAGGTCCTATCCTTTGCTTTCCTTGGATTTTCGTGGGCGCGAAATCCTTTTGTCGACCTTTGATCGGGCGGTCAAGGTCATTTCTTTTTCCCTTGGATTCGCACGGGCACGGGATATTTTTCCTTGGCTTTTGACTGGGCGGTCAAGGTCTTTTCTTTTCTTTTTTCCTCACAGGCGCGAGATCCTTTTCTTTGGCTTCTAACCGGGTGGTTAGAGTCGACCTTGGATCGGGCGATCGAGGTCATTTTCCTTATCCTTTTCTTTAACTTCTGACAGGGCGATCAGAGTCGACCATCGACCGGGCGGTCAAGGTCATTTCCTTATCATGTTTTTTGGCTTCTGACCGGGCGGTCAGCGTCGACCTTCGACCGGGCGGTTGAGGTCATTTTCCTTATCCTTTTCTTTGGCTTCTGACCGGACGGTCGAGGTCATTTCCTTATCCTTTTCTTTGGCTTCTGACCAGGCAGTCAGAGTCGACCTTCGGTCGGGCGGTCACAGTCTTTTCTTTTCTTTTTTCCTCGTGGGCGCGAGATCCTTTTCTTTGGCTTCTGACCGGACGGTGAGAGTCAACCTTTGGCTGGGTAGTTAAGGTCATTTCTTTTCTTTTTCCTTGTGGGCGCGAGATCCTTTTCTTTGGCTTCTAACTGGACGGTCAGAGTCAGCCTTTGGCCAGGCGGTCACAGTTATTTCTTTTCTTTTTTCCTCGCAGGCGCGAGATCCTTTTCTTTCACTTATGACTGGATGGTCAGAGTCAACCTTTGGCCGGGCGGTTAAGGTCATTTCTTTTCTTTTTTCTCGCGGGCGCGAGATCATTTTCTTTGGCTTCTGACCGAGCGGTCAGAGTCGACCTTTGGCAGGGCGGTCATGGTCTTTCTTTCTTCCTCGTGGGTGCGAGATCCTGTTTTTTTTTGGCTTCTAACCGGGCGGTCAGAGTCAACCTTCGACCGGGTGGTCGCGGTCATTTCCTATTCCTTTTCCTTGGCTTTTGACCGGGCGGTCAGAGTCGACCTTCGACTGGGCGGTCATGGTCATTTCCTTTCTTTTTCTGGATTCTCACGGGGGCGAGATCCCTTTGCTTGACTTTTGACCGAACGGTCAAAGTCGACCTTCGACCTGGCAGTCGAGGTCATCTCCTTTGCTTTTTTCGGATTCTCATTGGTGCGAGATCCTTTTCCTTGGCTTCTGACCGGGCGGTCAGAGTCGACCTTTGACCGGGCGGTCAAGGTCCTTATCCTTTTCCTTGGATTTTCGTGGGCGTGAAATCCTATTGTTTTACCTTTGACCGGGCGGTCAAGGTCCTTTCTTTAGCTTTCCTTAGGTTTTCGTGGGCGCGAAATTTTTTTATTTGACCTTTGACCAGGCGGTCAAGGTCCTTATCCTTTTTCCTTGGGTTTTCGTGGACGCGAAATCCTTTTGCTTGACCTTTGACCGGGCGGTCAAGGTCCTTCTCCTTTTCCTTTGATTTTTGTAGGCACGAAATCCTTTTGCTCGACCTTTGACCGGGTGGTCAAGGTCCTTATGCTCTTCCTTGGATGTTCGCGAGAGCGAAATACAGCTGTTTGACTTTTGACCAAGCGATCGAGGTCCTATTCTATCCTTTTCTTTTCGATTTTCACGGGCGTGAAATCCCTTTGCTTGCCCTAAGTCCGTACGGACAAGGCCCTCTTTCTTGCTTGACAAATAGTATGTTTGTCATGCCCTCTCCAACGGAAATGCAGCCGGAGCATCAGCCCAGAGGAGCGCCGCCGTCGAGTTTCATCGGTGGACAGCCAATCCATCATCCAAGTACTCCTTCCTCTTCCCTTTTAATTTTAGAAGGCTTTCCATAAGGTTCGTGGAGTTGATTTAGGTCCCTGGTCACGTCCTGTCGGAGATATGCCTCCTGGGAGTCGTCTCCTCCTTCTCCGGTGGTGGGTTCACCACCACCGGCGAGGCTCGAGCCTCCTTGTCCTGCGAAAGCCCCACGGGCCATCCCACTCCCTTCCTCTTCCTCCTCTCAGAGCCACGGCGCTCGGGGGTGGGTTCTCTAGCCTCTCGTGGCCAGGGAACGGAACGCCGGCGCCGCTGCAACTCCCGACCGCTGCTCCTCCGCCGCGCGGACGCTGGATGTCTCCGGAGGTCCCCGCCGCTAGTGGCCACACTTAGGGGTTCTGCCACATCACCACGAGCCCCCCGTGCAGACCGACACCGCTCCAGCCACGGGATGACAACTGGAATGCCACCGCCGCCGCGGCTCCCCTGTCACCGTCGACCGGTGTCGACGGAACGCCGTGGCCCCCCCGAAGCACTGCCGTAGCCCTCGCGCGCTCCCCTAAAGATCTTCAAGCCTCCCCGTGCAGACCCGACATCACTCAGAATGATGTAACTCTGATTACATTCATGCAATATACTTGCATTATACGATTGACCCGGAATAAAGAGTGATAATCCTGAGCATAGGACACACTCCACACAACATGCACCTAATAGCATAAGGCACCAGCATGGCATGGCATATCGCCCTTGGGCGTATAGCAAGTTGCTGAAAAGCCAACATTTCAAAGGTGAAATCAAGGAAGACCGATTTTATCGGGCGTACGAGGGTGCCTAACACCTTCCTCGTGCGTAACAAGGATCCTTACCCACATCTTTTTGGTTTTCGTAGACTTGTCCTTATTATTTTTTGCATGATTTTTCATGTTATGGTTTTCCTTGTCTTCCATAATAGAT
>JAMKQA010017927.1:0-21688 GCA_024699735.1 Posidonia australis | reverse complement strand
TTAAATTATTTACATGGTTAGCTTTGTCCAATAGAATACTAACTATGGACAATCTTATGAAAAAAGGATGGCATGGGAATGATTGTTGTGTACTTTGTAACAATGGTGCTGAATCTGTTAGGCACATTTTTCAGCTGTGCCCTTTTGTGCAATGTATCTGGAATTCCTTTACACTTACAAATATCTACCCTGTATTTAACTATGTGGAAGATTTATTCATTATCCCCCCTGTCTTAAAGTTTCCTACTACATTATCTGGAGCCCATGTTTTTGTTCAAGCTGTACTTTGGCTTGTGTGGTAGGAGAGAAACAATAGACTTTTTAGGGGATTATTTATGACCCAATGCATGATTATAAATGATATAGTTGGTTTGTTTCATTGTTGGGTAGCTTCTCTGGCTATAGGTTTTGAGAAAGAAGAAAATATTAAAGCCATTTCTTCCTTCCAGCAGAACACTGGGCAGGCTCAGGGTAACCTCCCTCCTACTACCTTCTTGAGCGAAATGGAGTGTGATACTGGTACTCCAGCTCTCCCGTTCTCTGATTAACCATTGGTTGATTGATGTTTTCAGTGTGATACTGGCTGACTCTGGCATTTCTTTGCTACTGGAACTCATTTTTGGTTTTGTAATCTACTGTGCTATTTTGTATGTCACCTGCTATGTGACGAGCCCTTTCTTTTTGTAATATTTTGGGGAACACTACTTTGGACTTCTGATTTGGGTTACTTCATATTATAATAATATTTAATACTGTTAACCAAAAAATACAGTCACACATAGAAGGTTTTTGGTTTCGAGGTGTTCAAACAAATTAGTTCGATTATACAAATATTACTACAACTTGATTTTTACGTTTACATTAAACTTACCAAAGTTACAATTAGTTGATAAGATTGAGATGATGACAATTTCTTACTTTTGTGAATGACCAATTGTTTCTACTAAAAAATTATTTGTTTTGAACTCAATCTAACAACTTGCAATGAAACTTAGTATTGTCTCATAGTTTACACAATTAAACTTTTCTAAAGAAATTTTTTTTCTCATTTCTTTATAAGTGCATCTTTTTCCTATAATAGAATGTACGCATGTAACGCCCCTAATTCCCTTAATAATTTAAAATAATTTAAATTATAGAAAATTAAAAACTAAATAGTAATATCAAATACTAGGAATCTGTGTGTGCGGCTATGAGACTCTAAACTATATGTACTATGCTAAAATACATTTGTATGTCTGCACTTGTAACCTAAAACCACAAATAAAAACGTGAGTTACAAAAGTCACTCAACATGCATCCCATGAAAACAGCGGAAAAAAAATTTATATTAATTTTTCCTTAAAAATCATTTTGCAAATCATTTTCTCCAAAACTACCGAAATTGGCTAACCAAGTCCAAAAAGCCAAAAACCACAACAAACACAGTCCACACTAGCCAAAATAGCAAACAGGACTCTACCAGAACAAAACCACAAATGAGGCATTCAATGACCAAAACCACACATAATAAGTTGAGAAGCATGGCGCTAGGCAACCAACTCTAGTCACAAGCAGCCACCAAGTTGTACTACACTACCACGGTGAAGTCACCCTGTACTGGAGCGATCACCGTCCAACGATTCTCCTACCTAGATCTCAACCCGTTGACCACAACCCTGGCCTCGAGATGACAGTTAGAGAGTCTCATACCTCCAAGACCCGACGACCTTCAACCTTAGGTATCTTGTCCCCTCAACCAGGGAGATGTGCCCAACCACCCAAAAATGTTGTCACATCCCCTGTCTTGATGACACGATCCCATGGTGTTTCGACCTACACACAAAAAACCAATATCCAAAACGGACCAACTCATCTCTTTTGAAAACCATTTTCAAAACCCTTCCATATCTTTGGAAAATCTTTCAAAACCTTGGCAAAATGGCACATGATGTGTCCCATAAGACCACCACTGATTGCCCACGATCTCGTATCAAATGGGCAAAACAAACAAATCAGGGAAACCTATGAAAATCACATTTTATAAAATAGCTGGGCCTTGATTCGGTACACCGAAATGGGCTTGATATATCTAAATCTCCTAGATCTGAAGATCAACCAAAATTGATCGACCGAAATAGGTGTAGGCACCAAAACGGTAGACTGAAAACCAGACTGATCGACCGAAAGTTCCTAGTTTGGTAGACCGAATAAATTTGGTCGATTGAACTGGGACACAACGGTCAACACTCATAGCCAAAAACGGTAGATCGAGGAGATTCAATTGATCGAATTTCAAGCAGAGAACCAAATCTGACAGAAAAACGACATATCAAAATGATTCGGCATGTCATTTTCTACGAAAGCAAAAAACAACTCCCAGTCTCGACTCACAAAATCATCCAAAATAAGACCAATGGGTGAACTCCCAAAACAAGCACTACAAAATCTAACTAAAACATATATTGTAAACTCTTGAGTTTAATTCAATTCCACACAAACAAAACTAAAGTTCATTCATCATGCAAGGAGAAATAAATTCGAAAAGCCATAGGGGTCAAAAACGACCCAAAACCACTCAATGCCATAAATGGTCATAAATGCCACCACAAATCATCATAAATTCACAATAAATTCTAGGAATGTAAATTTACCTAGAGTCCATGTATTCCTATCATTTTCTATCATTTTCATTCTTTCTATTACACAAAGGGTGAGGTGCGTACTTGAAAATGCACTTTGACGATCCTCTCTGACCTTCGGCCAACCACCGGCCACCATCGACAACCAACATGCCTCCCACATGACCTCAATTGCTCCACGCACTACCACGCACCACCTCAAGCTACCGTCAACCTCTGGCTCACTCACAGGCACCATCGGCGGAGGAAATAGGAGAGGAGAATGGGGAAGGAGGGAAAGAGAGAGGGAGAGAGACAGGAAAGAAGAGAGTGAGTGGGTAGGGAGGGAGACGAGAGTGAGAGAGGAAGGAGAAAGGTGGAGGTGGTTGCCAAGGTCGTGAGAGAGAGGGAGGAATGGAGGAGGCGTATGGGGGAAGAAGAAGAAGGAAAGAGAGTTGCTCGTGCACTAGGCAGGCGTTGAGCTTATAAAGCTAAGCAGCAAAGTAGCTGCGCGCGTGCACATCTACACGTCCTGCTTACCAGCCACCCCACACGAGTCCACCCGCAAGCACCAAGCATGACCAACAATTAGTCCCACCCATCGGCCCACAGATACACATAGGCCCACCAGACCCACACACAGGCCCATAGGCATAGTACCACAATGTACAGTATCAACCACGCACAGGAACACACAAACAGAAGCCAGTCCATGAGGCCAAAGCCTAAAATCTCAAAAACACACAAAGAAGCCTCGAAACAGTGACACCCGTCTAGGAATAAACGCACCTGAAAATGCACTCTGATGATCCACTCTAACCTTCGACCAACCACCGGCCACCACTTGTAACCAACATGCCTCCCACAGGACCTCAGCTGCTCCATGCACCGCCACACATTACCTCAAGCCGCCATCGACCTTTGGCTCACTCACAGGCACCATCAGTGGAGGAAACAGGGGAGGAGAATGGGGAAAGAGGGAAAGAGAGAGGGAGAGACGGGAGAGAGACGGGAGAGAAGAGAGGGAGTGGGTAGGGAGGGAGACGGGAGTGAGAGAGGAAGGAGAAAGGTGGAGGAGGTTGCCGGGGTCGTGAGGGAGAGGGAGGAAAGGACGAGGCGTGAGGGGGAAGAAGAAAAAAGAGGGAAAGAGTTGTTTGTGCACTGGGCAGGCGTTGAGCTTATAAAGCCATGCAGCAAAGTAGCTAGGTGCGTGCACACTTACGCGTCCTACTTACCAGCCACCCTGCACGAGCCCACCCGCAAGCACCAAGCACGACCAACAACTAGTCCCACCCATCGGCCCATAGACACATGTGGGCCCACATAGACCCACACACGAGCCCACAGGCACAGTGCCACAATGCACAGTGCCACAATGTACGGTGTCAATCATGCACAGGAACACACAAATAGAAGTCAGCCTACAAGGCCTAAGCCCAAATTCTCAAAAACACACAAACAAGCCTCGGAACAGTAATACCTGTCCAAGAATAAACGCACCTGAAAACGCACTTCGGCGATCTACTCCGACCTCCGGCCAACCATCGGCCACCACCAGTGACCAACACACCTCCCACATGACCTTAATTGCTCCACGCATTGTCACGCACCACCTCAAGCCACTGCCGACCTCTGGCTCACTCACAAGCACTACCAACGAAGGAAACAAGGGAGGAGAATGGGGAAGGAGGGAAAGAGAGAGGGAGAGAGACGGGAGACAAGAGAGTGAGTGGGTAGGGAGGGAGATGGGAGTGAGAGAAGAAGGTGAAAGCTAGAGGAGGTTGTCGAGGTCGTGAGGGAGAGGGAGGAAAGGAAGAGGCGTGAGGGAGAAGAAGAAGGAGGAAAGGAGGAGGCGTGAACTTTTTTGTTCATTATCATTTAATTTTGAATTAGATGTTTATATTCTCAACACATTCCATGATGTAAATAATGACATCATTGTTAGAAATAATCTAATACAAATAGACCATTGTAGATTAGTAATTTCATGGTTAAACATAAAATGACTAGATGAGATTCCCGATAAATTTGAACTTACTGTGTTGCCTT
The DNA here is from genome assembly GCA_024699735.1 of Posidonia australis. Lineage (NCBI taxonomy): Eukaryota > Viridiplantae > Streptophyta > Magnoliopsida > Alismatales > Posidoniaceae > Posidonia > Posidonia australis. The sequence goes on along the minus strand of JAMKQA010017927.1, from coordinate 17,039 downwards.
GACCACATAAGCTTTTATCTATAAGGCCATAATAATCCAGACAAATATGCAAGATATTTGAGCCCACAAAAGAACATTTTGGTGTACCAGATTTGAGAATTAACTTTCATTTATCAACTTGTCATGCTTGTCTGTAACAATCATGAAAAATAATGCAAGAAATTCTAGTCTAGAAAAGGAACTAAGTGGTCCACAACATGCATACGGTTAAGCAAAATGCTGACAACCACACGTTTTCCTGGTAATGACTTGGTTTTCCTCATATGGCTTTGATGTTTCGTGGTTTCTTTCCTTAAAAATGATATTAAGAAATTTACTGTGTAGCTTTTTCGTTCCCTATTTTTGGTTCTATACTAATGACAGTATTGTCAACACTAGACTTCTTATCAATATGGAAGTCAGTTTTTCCTTTTATTGGAAAAAAAGATATAGAAATTTTCTTGCTGATTTTATTGGAAAAAAATTATGAGAGGATTTTATTGTGTTGCCTTGACCACATAAACACTTATCTATAAGGCCATAATAATCCTGACAAATCATGTAAGATATTGAATTCCAAGAAAAGTACTTTTAGGTGTATCAAATATGAGAATTAGCATACATTTTTTATTTTTTATTTGGTAATGGTAAGTAGTATTAGTAAACAACCCCAAGGAAAAAGATCTAAGGGGATCAGGAGTCCAAAATTCACACAGCATAATACAGAATCAAAGAAAGGAGATAAGGCAATGTTCTTGCCATTAAGTTACAGTCCATCCAGCAAGGCTGGTAAATCAAGTTCTTTTTTCTTTTAAGAAAATAAATAAAACTATTGTTCCATGTCAACAGCAAGAACAGTCTCGTGCATATTAGCTTCAATGGAAGGGTGAGAAACATCCGTAGTGCTAATGGAGGTTTGATTCGCAGAGCATGCGACTTTCATTGAAGATAATGAATTCCTCAAATCCTCCTTTTCAAACTCTGGAGAAAGAGAATCTAACCATTGATTCATTAGGCCAATGACATCTGAAATAATAAGATAAGAAGGCTTAGAGGAGCCACGGAAAATTCTGCTATTTCTTTCTTTCCAGGTTAACCAGAGGATAGCTTGAAGCAAGACATACCAGCCACGGTAACTTAAATAAAATCTAAGAGCAGGTTTATACTGAAATAAGTATACAAACTATAAAAGCCAGGGTATAAGTGAGAATATATGAAAAATTGTCATATCTGGGAAACATAATCGCAAAACATGAATAAATGATTATTACATTCAATATGTAAGTTGCAAAAAATACAATTTAAAGATCCAGTCCAACCTCTTTTGGCCAACTTCTCTTTAGTGAGATTCTTATTATGAAGTACAAGCCAAGAGAAAAGTTTAACCTTAAGCGGAGCCCAGGTCTGTCATATTTGCTCATAGAAAGTGAATCTTAATCCACCATCATTTAAAATATTGTAACAGGACTTAACCGTATAATTAAAAGTGGAGGTAGGCATCCAAGATATTACGTCCCTCTCCTCCCCCAGGGTTGTAGAATGGATGATTTGAACCAGCATATAAAGTTGAGATTGCACAGTATAACACTGACTTAGTTGAACTTTAGGGAGATCAATCAACTTGTTAAACTCCTCTCCAAATAACTCGCAGATTAGTTTGATAGAGGCTTTTCTCCATCTTCTAATGGTATAAAGTTCAGGGAAAATGTATTTTAATTTATTCTCATTCCACCAGTTGTGTTCCCAGAATAAGGTATCTTCCCCATTACGTAGATGGTGAGAGGAAAAACAATTAATAATATTAAAACAGTTTTTAAAGCAAAGCCACAAAGGAAAGCAATAGTTTGTGGAAGTATTTAATATAGCCCCAGGCCAAAGGTAATTCATGTACCTGGCCTTCACTAAGTCTTTCCACTTAACATGACAATCTAGTGAGAATAATTGCTAAACAAGCTTAGTTTTAAGTGCTAAACTAAAATTCCTGAGATTAATAATCCCCTAGCTGTTCTGCTGCTTAGATCTACAAAGTAAACCCCACTTAACTAAATGCACCCCCTTCCTGGCCGAAGGATCAGACTTCCAGAGGAAGTTGTTCCTAATCCTGTCAATATCTTTCTCAACCTGCCTAGGCATGTGGAGTATTGACATAAAATAAGTAGGAATGGCTGATAAGACTGAGTTAATTAATGTCAGCCTGCCTCCAAGAGAACGGAAATGTGCTTTCCAATGGGATAATTTAGAGGATTGGGGAATTTAACAGACCAGGAAGCAGAGGTAAGGAAGCGGTCAAGTTTGACCATCGTAGGATCAGCCTGGAAGTTAGTCCAAGTATAGAAACAATTGATGGGGGAAAGGTCCACCAAATGCATTCCATTGATGAATTCATTAAACCTTGACATATGTGTAGTTATCCTTGGACAAGAGGAATGCTCATGAGAAAATCTAATCAAGTTGAAATCACCACCTATGACCCAGTTTTCATTAACCACTTGGTTGAGGCCTTGCAATTCCTCAATGAAGTCATATTTTAGTCTAGTTACACAGGGGCCATAGACCCCTGTGAGCCACCACTCGAAGTTGTCATCGAGTGAAAGAAAGTGTAAAGATAGGCAATAGTTACCCATCAGATGTGTCTTAAGACTCAATAGTTTATCGTCCTAGCCAATCAAAATGCCTCCTGAGGCACCTGAGGAAGCAAGATATGACCACGAAGTGATTTTCCTGCCCCCTAAAGCTCTAAGTGAAGCAGGGGAATATGACTCTTTCTTAGTTTCAGTGATGATAAGAACATCACATTTCTGTGATCTGACTAGATTGCGTACAACACGAGATTTGGCACAAGACCCTAATCCTCTAATATTCCATGCTGCAATAATCATTAATAATTATTAGAGGACTGAGAGGGAAGTTCCCTTTCACAAGAACAACTAAGATCCTTCAGGGAAATAGGATGTTTCCCTTGATCGTGCCTAATTTGGGAAAAGAAACTATGTACCTCTGCCTTAGTCCTAAGGGAGATACCATTTTTTCCACAAAATTCTTGAAAGTGCTGGTAGGAGTCCCATATCAAGGGGTCTAAGTCCTTATCATGCATGTTTACCATACATAAGTCAATATCAGTATGAAGGGAAGACGGCAAAGCGTCAAAATTAGCAGAAGTAAAATCACAAGCAGTAGATTCTATAGGATTTCCGCTGATACCTAGGGCGTGTACCAGAGTGTCAGGATGGGAGGAGTGCAGTTCAGCGGAGTTTCTAGTCATGACTTCCTTCTCCATACAGTCATATAATGCCACTAATTTCTCGAATTTTCCCATGGATATATTCCTGCAACGAATCTCCGCTTGGACAAAGTTTGATTCGTCGAGTGGTGCCGGAGAGTCGCACCCCTGAGAGTAATCCACTTTGGAAGATATGGAGGGAGAAGCTTTATACCATCCTTCAGAAGCAGGGGGTGGGGGAAGCTTTATGCCAACCTTCAGAAGTTGGGGGAGAGGGGGAAGCTTTGTACCAGCCTTCCGAGGCAGGAGGGGTGGGAAGAATACACGCAGAGACAGGAGAAGGGTCACTGGGTTGTGGAAGAGAGGAGGACCTAGTCCAAACATTTATCCCCGGTCTAGAAGTTTTCCCAGTCCTACTCCCACGCCAGCCCTTGGTTGCTTTGAACGATTTCCTGTTAGGAGGAGGAACTCTCTGAGGAAGAGAGGGTCGAGGGGACCAAGATACAGGGGCATGCTGGGAGGGAGGGGAGGGACCACAGATATCCCAACTAGGTCTGAACTTAATAGGATATACTATACGACCAAAAGCATAGAAGCAAGTATCAGGCAAATCTTTCCCATGATGTCACAGAATCCGACAACGAGCAAAGCTCTGCTGTTTTGCTCGGTCGACAGTGAGGTCCACTTCCAGAAGATCGGCAAACTCGGCTACCATGAACTTGAATATGTCCACATTCCAGAGGTTGTGTGGAATACCTTCTAGTCTTACCCATACTCCCTCCTCTCTAAGGGTAAATACCGCATTAGACTGAGGAGTCCAATGAGTAAAAGAGGCAGAAAGAGATTGCAAGGAGGATCCATATAGGTTCAGGGTGTCTATCTTTATCTTAGGGGATGGGAACCTAAGAAGAAATTTTTCGGGGGCCGAGTCCTTAACTTCGACTCTAGATGCCAAGGGCCAGTTGGTGGCTATATGATGCTCAAGGAGTTCCTTGGTCAGTTGAGTGGAATGGGAAGATACAAGAGCGCAACAGGAAAGGGAGAGGAGAAGATCGCAGGTTGCTTCGGATGGAGGAATAATGGTAGGGTAATGAGGGGAAAGGCCCGCCATGTTGGGGAGCGGAGAAGCAGGCAGTTTTTCTTCCTGAAAAAATTTACATATTGCCACAGAATGAGATGGGGAAAGACAACGAAAACACAGACCCGAATATCTACAATTGCTCTTGATTTGACCAAGAAGGCCACAACTAAAGCAGTGGCTAGAGGCGTGGCAGAAAGTTACCAAAGGAGGACAGGGCTTCCGACGATTCACCATGATCCACTCCGTCGATGCAGCCAAGGGTTGAGACGCTTCGCTCCTCTGGACAGCAAGGGAAGCAAATCGAGAGCCAACTAAGGGAGAGAAGGTAGGTGTATCTAGGATATCAGTGGAAATCCCTGTGTCAGAAGATCGTGATGATATGAGTCCAGAACCGTCACTGAAAAGGAATGTCGTGGAAGACGTGAAGGCTGTGCACGGAAACGACTAGCAGTCATCGTGAGAGACAGGTGAGCGGCGCCTTAAATGCCAGTTGTCAGAAAAATGCTCATGAGCCATAATGTAGTAGGGATGGTCTGCCTCGGCTCGGGACTCGAGCGGAATAATGAGTGACGCCAAGTCGACGTCGGGGTTAAAACAAGGCTCATAGTTAGGATTAGTAATGACGCTCCCCAAGAGAGATTCGGGAGATAAATCCTGATTAAAGAAGGGCATAGGATAGTTCAGCGAGATTATCGAAACTCGGTAGGATGAGTAATTCCACACAGAACTCGAGGCAGACTCTGCGGTGGCAGAGAGACTGATAGGGTCACATGCAGACCGCAGCCCAGCTATCTCCGTCAAGGAGACGATTGGAATAGAATTCCGACAGCCCACCGGTGGCAACCCGCCTATCGACAACACAATGGGAACCACTAGATCAGAAGGAGAGGAGAAGAGTTGGAGGTAAAAGGGAGAAGCTTCCTGGTCCGATGACCAGTCCAAGGCAACAATCGCCGCCAAGGAGAGAGCCTTATAAGAGAGGTCGTCGGAGAACCGCGACAAGGCCCGAGTCTTCAACGGAAGTGACGATCTAGGACCCTCGGAGCTAGGGTTCTCAAAAAACTCAACAGAGAACGGGAGATTACTTCATCCAGACATAAAGGGGGCCAGATCTAAGCACAGATGACAAAGATCCAAACCAAAAAACCAACTAAAATGTAAAACTTTAACATGCATAAAACAATCCACAGATATTACTAAGTTAACTGCAAGTGGGATGGTAGACGATGAACTATCGTACACCAACAACGAGCCAGAGTAGCAAAAGAATTGGTCGGATCCACCCCAAGAGGAGCAATCCTGACCGGAAAGCCCTAGCTGAGGGCTAGGCTTCCAAAGACAAGGGACGACTGTCAACAAGGGAAGATTTCCATCGCAGACAGAGGCAAAGGGGGAGGCTAGCACCCCGGCATCACATACCTGCAAGGAAGGGTATACAGAGGCATTCTTCCTCGATCTGCGGTGCAGTTTGTGGGTTGAGACAGAATGAAGGACTTCCCCCTCCTCCCGAAGCCTCCCCTCGATCTCAAGGGGGAAGTCAGTGCCCGCTACGACAGGGTTTTTCCGCGATCTATGACGATTTTTGCGGATCGGAGCAACTGGAACAAAGGCATCCTCCTCCTCCAAGAGCCTGACCTTGAAGGCCTCCCAGTCGAAGGAGGTGGCGAAGTGAAGAAGAGCGTTAGAGCGATGACTAGAGTTTCGTTGTCTAGAGCGCGTGTTGTGTATTAAGAAATTATTAGCATACATTTATCAACGTGTCATGATCAAGTTGTCCATAACAATCATGAAAATCATGCAAGAAAGTCCAATCCAAAAAAGGCACTAAATGGCTCACAGCAACTACAAGGTTAGGCAAAATGCTGACAACCACACGTTTCCTGCTAGCGCCTTGGTTTTCATCATGCTGCTTTGATGTTTTGTGGTTTCTTTTCCTTAAGAACGATATTTAAAAATGTATTGTGTATCACTTAATGGGTTTTTCGTTTCTTGTTTCTGGTTCTATACTAATGACAGTATTGTCAACACTAGATTTCTTAACAAGATGGAAGTTAGTTTTTCTTTTTAAGAAATTGTCTAGTTGTTTTATCTCAAAAAAAATTTTAAAGGATTTTTTTGTTGCCTTGACCAAATATGCTCTTATCTGTAATGTCGTAATAATCCTGACGAAGCAAGCAAGATACTCTAGTCCAAAAAAACGTACTTTCGGATGTACCATATTTGAGAAGTTGACTTTTTATCACCTTGTCCATAACAATCAAGAAAAATCATGCAAGAAATTCCGACCTAGAAAAGGTTCTATGCGGTCCACAACAACTATACGGTTATGACAATGTCTTGTTGTTACAGTGGCTTAGAGATGGTTAGGAATATACAGAAAAAATTAATTTAAATCAATAACAAAAAAAACAACTACACGGTTATGCAAAACACTGGCTGCCACACGTTTTCCTGACAGTGCCTTGGTTTTCCTCACGTGACTTTGATGTTTTGTGGTTTCTTTTTCTTAAAGTATTGTCAACCATGATTGATCATATAGAATTGAACTAATCTGTATTAACTATGATTAATTTTGGATCTGTATCTATTTTGATGTTGATCGTGGAATTATTATTAATTATATAGTAAAGAGGAACGACAGAAGAAGAAGAGGAAGGTGTAGATGAGGGACTGTTGGTTCCTAGCTGTTGGTGGGTAGATCAGAGTTCTGACAAGGTGATCAGACTGCCGGCATCACTGGTGCTTCGAACACAAGCTATGTGCTCAGCCAGGGGTACATTTCCTGGGGTTAAATGTTGATTTGCATGCTGTAAATCCTAGTGTAGATGGATTGAGTGCAGATCTTACGTGTTGGTGGGTATTGAATTGGGAAAATTCTGATTTTTTATTCAGTTTTATGGCATGAGAATGGGTAATTCTTCTTGTGCATTTGATATGCTATAATCAGGCTTTGATCTTACTTGAATAAGCACTAAGTTAATAGTTACATAGAGTTGTTTTGAGTGGTGAAATGTTGCTATTTGGGTTGTCCTCTTCCGAGCAGTGACTCTGGTTTACTTGCTTGTGTTGCCAGGGTCATATCTTGAGCTCTACTTGTCAGATTTTAGTGAACACGATTTCTGGGATAGATAATTTGATGAAATTTTATCCTGTAAAATTTTAGAATTTTTAAAGCCCATTGATTATTAGTTCCTTTCAGTAGATTGGTGATGGCGTTCTGTTTAACATAGTTGAATGGTTAAGTACGTAACTTTGGATCTACATGTCGGAATTGAGTGTTTTTTGTTTTGTTAGATAGAGAACTTCGTAAACTTTATCCATGTCGATTTTTAGAATTTTTACTACTCCTCTGGTGCACTTTTTGTCAACAGTTCAATGGCAGACTTTATCAATTCTGCAGCTTTGCAAATTTGAGTTTTGAGTTGTAGTGCCTTGTAGATTGAGGCTATGATTCATTAAATATGATTTCCACGTTTAGTTACGGTTGTTAAGAGGATTGATCGAGATTTATTCTTGTGTAAGGTCGTGATTGGCTTTGCGAACTGAAAGTGGTCGAAACTCCAACTAGTGTTGGAGAGGTTAGTGGTTGTTGCAATCGCTCAAGCATCGAACGTTAGGTATGTACTCAAACAAGATTGTTGTGTTTATAGATACAGTTTCATTTAGTTTAAATTAAATTGTTGTATAAGTGTTTATTTTATATGAATCCTCTTATTTTGGTATTTCAAATGCTTCTTTTATATGCAATGATATATGAAAAAGAAAAAGTGTTTTCAATTGATGTGGTACATTGTTTGCAATAATTATGAGAGTTGATGCTTGCATATCTATACATCTATATGGAAATTGATGTTAGTTTTGATGTGTTTTGCCTTATAAACAATTTTATGAGGGTTGAGTTTTTTGAAGAGATTTCATAAAACGATTTTGAAAGGAAATGCATAAATTTCGAAAATGATATTTTTGTATGTCGAATATGTTTTAAACTGTGATGCTAACTAGTCATGCATCAGGACTTGGGGTCTAAGGAGAGATTCTAGATGCTCATGCACAAATCCGAAGTTGTGTGGTTCTGGGATTTGTGTTGGTAGGATTAGGAGTGGTGATAGCTACTCTGGGTGGTTTGAACATGAATCTCAAGGATGTAGAGACTACACACCCTGTAGTTTGGGCAAGAACGTGATATGTGAATGCCTTGCTTCTGGTGACATTTAATAGTGGACAGTGGTGAGGGTCTTTCAGAGAGGAGGGCCCAAGATGGGCAAGCCCTTCGAGCATGACTTGTTCGTGGCAATGCTGTGCGCTTTGAGTGATTGTTTATAGTTAGTGTTAATTGTTTGACGTCGGGCAACACGATAGGTTTTTGATGACTATGTAGATTTGGATTTTCCGTGTGGTTTTGTTTTCGAAAGTAAAAGAAAATTATTTTGCAAAGGAAATGGTTTGATCAATATATGTACATGTATATGGAAAAAGATTTATCTCAACTAGTAAAAATGGATTTTTATGAGAAACTTTGCAACAAGTTTTTCTTTCTGGTTAATTTTGGCATCTTTGTTTTTAAGGTTTAGTATAGTTGGGCACATATTGGGCGACCTTTTTTGTGGTCACTCATCCTTGTTGTTGATTTTTTTTAGAGTGCAGAGTTGTGAATAATCTAGTGTACTTAGTTGAAGTCACTAGCCACACGTAGGATCCTCGAGGAAGGTATTCTCTTAACTTTGATTAGTTTTGTTGTTAGAGCTAAGTTTTTGTTTTTTTGGTATTAGCTATTGATAAGAAGTTAGATTAGCGTGGGATGTTCAAAGTCTTAGTCAATTAAAGAGAACAAATGTCTACCTCAGTAGATGATCTTCACTCAACTACTGAAGTGCGGGTGTAACGACTCTCAAGTCGCTATCACTCAATCTAGCTATACAATTTCATTTTTTTCTTTTTTCCTTTTTTTCTTTTCATTTCAATTACAATTATGCTAATTATGCAAGTAAATCTAAGTACACTTGTAACACCCGTAAAATTTATTTTTGTAATTATTTATATTTTAATGAATTTATTCTTAGACGGGTGTTACTGTTCCGAGGTCTGTTTATGTGGTTTTATGTTTTTAGACTTGGGTCTCGTGAGTTGGCTTCTGTTGTGTATCCCTGTACGTGATTGGCACTGTGCATTGTGGCACTGTGGGTGTAGGGTCTGGGTGTGAGTCCATGTGGGGCCCACGTTGTGGGCCGGTTGTTGAGGCTTGCAGTTGATCTCTTGGTTGTGGTGGGTTGTTGGGTCTGTGTAGTAGTTGGCGAGGCTGGCAGCTGAGGGAATGTTGGTGGGTGCGTAGTTGACTGGTTGCATGCACACGGCCATCTACTCTCTCTACATGGCTTTTTAAGCCAGGACTATCTACCATGCACGACTGGAGCTTCTCCCTTCTTTCCCGTGCATTCCTTTCCGTCATGAGCACGCCACCTTTCCCACTCTCCCTCCACTCACCTTCTCTTCCCCGTCTCTCTCACTCTCCCTCCCTTGTTCCTCTCCTCCTCGTGTTCTCCTCTCTATTTGGTGTGCTCAAGGACCAACAGTGGTGTGCGATGGTGCGCAGAGCTACAGAGTAGCGTCCTTGAGGTCATGGAGTGGCCATGGATGCGTGGTGTCACCAGAGTTGGCCAAAGACTAGAGTTGGGTCGCCAGAATGTGCAATGCAGGTACGGGCCTCTAATCCATGTATAGAGAGCATGAAACTGGAATAAATTGATAGGATTGCCTGAAATCTAGGTAAATTTACATTCCTAGAATTTATTGTAATTTTATGATTGTTTATTGTAGATTTATGGACATTTATGGCGACAATTGAGTTTTGGGTCGGTTTGACCCTCCAATCATTGTGATTTTATATCTTGACCCATGGTAAATGGTTTTTTGGTTTTGTTAGTTGAGATTTGGAATAGACTCAAAGGTCTACATCTTATGTTTTATGTGGAATTTTTGGTGTTAGTTTTGGGGGTCTAATCGTCGATCCTAGTTGAGCAATTTTGAACTGTAGGGTTTGAACCGTTTTCTATTTTCGCAGAAATCGACATACCGAAACCATTTCAGTATACCGTTTTTTGTCAATTTAGTCCTCTAGTTGAAGTTCAGTCGTCCGATTTTGGATGGTTGACCGAATCAGTGGATTTTGGTCGACCAAATCATTTTCGAAATACCCATTTTGACCTGAGTGTTGACTGTTGACCTGATTCGGTCGATCGATCCAGATCGGTTTACCAAACTAGGGATTTTTGGCATACCGAATCCCATTTCGGTATGTCGAATCAGGGCCCAAACATGTTTATAAAATGTGATTTCTGAGGGTTTTCTGAATTAGTTTGTTTGCCCCTTTGAGATGGGATTGTGGGCTGTCAGTGGTGGTCCTTTGGGACACCTAATGGGCCGTTTTGCTGAGGTTTTGGAAGAGTTTTTAAAGATATATAAAATGGTTTGAAATGATTTCAAAAGAGATGAATTGGTAGATTTGGAAAATGGTTTTTCCTAGTTTTCGTTGTACGAGCTGAGACAATGCGGGATCGTGGCATTGGGACCGGAGAATGTGACGACATTCTTGGGTGGTCGGGCGTGACTCGCTGGTCGAGGTCAGGGGGGTCGAGATACCTAAGGCTGAAGGGCGTCAGGTCTTGGAGGTATGAGACTCCTAGACTGTCGTCTCAAGGTTAGGGTTGTAGTATATGGGTTGAGGTGTCTTGTGGCGCAACGGGGAGGTATGATACTCCTGCTGTCACTGTAAGCATTGAGGCTCGAGTATTGTCGGGTGTGGAAGTATAACACTCCCTCCTAAGCACCGTGTGTGGAATATGTCGTGAGGAGGTGGACCCTAAGGTGGTCAATGCGGGTGAGACACGTGCCTCGTAACTGGTAGCATCCTAAGAAACAAGACAACCTTTCTAATGAGGGGTTGGCTTTGTGAGGGTTCTCCAAATAGGGAGAATCGCGGGACGGTGATCGCTCCTGCATAGGATGGCTTCACCGTAGCAGTGCAGAACACTGTGGTCGCTCCTCGGTGGACTGCTTGTGGCCAGAGTTTGGTTACCTGGAGCCAGGCTTCCCGACTCACTACGTGTGGTTTTGGTTATTGAGAGCCTTTGCTTGTGGTTTTGGATTAGTAGAGCCTTGTTTGTGGTTTTGGTCGGTGTGGGCCTAGTTTGAGAGGTTTTGAGAAAATGGTTTGCGAATAATTTTAAAAGAAAATTAATTATAGTTTTGTTTTTTGCTATCTTTCGTGGAGTGCGTGCTGAATGACTTCCGTCATTCATGTGTTTTCCTCATGTTTTTGGGTTGCAGGTGCAAGCACCTAGAAGGTTTAGCGTAGTGCATATAGATCGAAGTCTCGTAACCACACACACAGGTTCGTAGTAGTTTGATATTTTCTGTTTGTCTTTAATTTTTCTGTAATTTAATTTATTTAAATTGTTACAGGAAATTCAACGCGTTACAACACTCAGTAGAAATAAATCTAATAAACAACAGAAATAAAACTAAACTACAAACTCACCAGAATTTCCAATGTGTGGTAGCATAACTCCTCCTATATGTATTAGTAAAACAAGCTCTTATCTTGTACCTATCAAAAATACCAAAACCAAAGCACACGTGAGTGACCACTTAACCGGTCACTCAGCACACACCTCACTTAACCACTCGGCGCACCATGTCGAGGAAACAAGCATATCTAGGCCCCACACAATAAGCACAAGCATCCCTCCTAAATATAGTAACACCGAATCTAAGCAATATACTATTGCCGACGGGCAACAAAATCTCAAAACCATGCCTTTAAAATTATTCTTTTCTTTTCTTTTTCAAAATCATATGCATACTCTTTTCAAATCCTTTTATGCACGCTTGAGATGGACAGTTTTGCCAAATCAAGTCCAAAAGCCACACCAAAGCATATAGTCTGATCCCACACGTTTTCTATGTGGATCAGACAACCAACAGTGCTTGAACGACTCGACTGGCATCACGAACACCTTGATGATGGAACGCTCCTCTAAATCCTCCCACGACTCCTCACCTTCATTAGCAGTTTTCTTCTTAGGATCCATTTGGTAAAACTTTTGGATAATATTTGAACATATAACTTCTCCTCTGAAGCTAGGATAATCCACCAATTCTACCAAACATTACCATCTTCTCAGAAACATGTAACTTTTGAAATAATAATTCCTTTACATTTTCAAAAATTAAGGCATCACAACTTCGAATCAAAAACTAATTTCTACGTTTAAGTTCAAAAACTGAAAGGGAATAGACCCTTGATCAAACACTCAAGCAGGATAACTGATAGCCAAGACATCCATGGCCCTACTGAGGCCAATGTTCACCAACTACCTGAGCTCGTCATAGACATCTGACAGACAATACTTCTTGATCATGTCATAGATCTTGACCTCCAGGTCACGCTCAACTGTCACCATCCACTTCTCCACCTCGTTCACTCATGGCTCGACCTCAGCAACTTTCCTCTTTGCCACTCTAGCTTGCTCCTCAGCAATGGTCTTCCCCTTCCACAGCCTATCGTTCACGACTTCAAAGGAGAGCAACTGTAGCAACTCCACCGTCAATTGCGAGAACTGCAAGACAACAACAAACGAATGAGGCTCTAGTGAAAGAACAACCATAATAAGAAGAATGAACACTCACCGCCAAGGAAGTCGGTCGAGCAAGTCATTCCTCTCCATCAAGAACGAGCGAAGACAAATGTGAAACAAAGGAAGAATCAAAAAGTGCACCCATGGGAGCCAAGTGACTTGGAGTGTCACGCAAGGATCACTGCTCACAGGGTAATGCACCAAAGGGCTCCACTCACCGTTGCTCCTCACAACCGGCACGAAAGGGGATGATCACGTTTCATAGGTACCTGGCCTCTCATCCTTTGGAGGAGGGTAATCAGAAGGGTGGCAAAACTCAAACCCCTCAGTACCTTCGTCAACCATCAGCACTGCACTGATGAGGTTATCCTCGAAAGACAATTCATTGTACAAGGCAAGCCCATCCTCGCTGGATCTCATCGACATGAGGACATCCAACTCATGGTGCGTAAGCTCCTCGTCGTCTAGCTCCACAGTGGACTTTTCCCTCAGTGAACCCCAATGTGAGAAGTATGATCGTTCACTGACCCGTACCTCCGCGATGAACCACTTTTGAAGAAAATTCTTCTCCTTCAATGGAATCCTCGAGGCAAGCTTGTATCCCAAGCGATAGAGGGACAAATATAAGCGACCAAGCTGGCCGATCGTCTACACGATCTTGAACATCTTTCGGAAAGTGAGGACGGAAGGAGCCATCCCAAGCTTCATCATCACCACGACGAACGAAACTATGCTCCTGACTCCATTCGGTTGCAGTTGTGGAAGTAATCTTGTACCAACGGTAGATGCTAGTTAATAGTGGAGGAAGTAGAAGACAGAAACTGGCCAGTAGATGGTCCTCAAACAACGTAAAGTAGCCTGAGTGAACACAACTGACCGCTCGCTTGCCTCAACAAACTGGAGTTTGTAGTTGCCTGGAACCTAATGCTCTTGCTCACACATGGTGGACTTATGACTGTCGAACCATGGTGCCTCCATCAAACCCGTTCTAATGCCATATCCCTTCGCACCGGAGGTAGAAGCGATAGCCTTCTTTGATTTCTTCCTCTGGAAACGAAGAGGTGACTCTTCCTCTTTCACCTTAGTAGCAACTGTCTCCTGGACAACCTCTATCTCGCCGGTAGCATGTTACGGCGACGTTGTAACAACCCCTTCGGCCTGACCAAAGCCAAAAGCTAACCCCTTGGTGCCCATGTTTTCAGAACTTAGGTCGGAGACCCTACCTTGACTTCCTGGAGCACTAAAGAATCCACCGTTAGCCATTGAACTCGAAGGGACAAGAGCACGTGAAGATAGGAATGAAGATCATCGGAGCTTTGTCATTACCTCCAGAAGGGGACGCACGTCAACTACAATGACAGTTCGTCCTTCGACACTTGCTTCAGCAAACCACGTCAGCTTCAGCCTATGGAAACGTCTACTTCAACAGGTGACCTTTGCTCAACTATAGAAGTGGAGGACTCCTAACGTGAGACAGTCGATCGGCCTGATCCCAAAGTTTGCTCCAAATCAAACGAGACACAGTCATCGTAAAGGCCTAGAGCAGCCGGTCGGATTGTTCACTGTGGACCCCTAAGGTGAACAACTCTTTATGAATGGCCCCTTCCAGTCCAGTACTCTAAAATCTCCCCACCACCAACATGATCACTTCGTATGTTCGACCAAACATGTCGTTGGAAAACATCACATGACTTCCACCCATGTACCAAGTCTCAGCTTAGATGCTGCCATCGATCATGGAATCACTACAGTGCTTGGAATGGTAGGTATGTGCATATACGTGCACGTTGAAGGGTAAGTATCACTGCCTTGATGCAAAGATGGACCCCACGACAAAGATGCGTAGAGAATAATCGAACTGCACCTTCATCAACACATGACAATGACATCGATGAAAGCTCTCCTTACACCTCCAAGCTTCACTTAGGTTAGGGCTCTCGTTGACATCAAGATAATTTGAATCTAATAATGATCCATGAAGAATTGATGTCTATCAAAATTAGACTTAACACACACATAATACACCTCCATGACGACCTAAAAAGAGGTCAACATATCGATCTACCAACATGGTAGAGAACATGCCAATAAATTCCACCACGTATATATAGGGTGGAATTATTTTGAAAAAAAAAAGTGAGCAGACAATATTGTTAAGATATACTATTTTTGGATATTTTGAATTTAAAATTCAAAGATATTTGTATTTAAATTAAGATGTGCAGCTTTCTTATAAATAAAGGCCCTACTATAGGACGATATATGTGTTTCGATCTTGTGTAAATTATCAATAACATAATGTTTGAATCAAATGTATTTCATGTTGCTTCTATATGCAACATCACATCATGTATTATTTGATGCTATGTTCAATAATACAAGTCCATATGTATAACAGATAATTTATGTATTTCATATTACCTCTATATGTAACATTGCATCATGTATTATTCAACACTATATTCAATAATAATAATCCATATGCGTGACACATGATTCATATATTTCATATTGTCCCTATATGTAATGTCATATAATATATTGTTCAACATTATATTCAATAATACAAATCTACGCGTTCAACACATAATTACATGCACTTCTTCGACCTTATATGTCACTCGTATATGTTTGTTTTCCTACACTTTATTCTTTTGACACCATATCCAAATACCTTCTTTTTAACATGTCAATGGGTGATAGGGTATGATATCATAAATCAAATTCATAGTGACAATATAGTAGATTTATTTTAACATTAATACAATTAAATTATATTTGACTTCACAATTGGATAGATATTATACTTGGTTTTCTTTGCACTTGGACATGTTCTGTGGCATATTAATTGATGCTATATTCGATTTATGTCAAATTCCATGGATCTCGCCTTAGCCCCTGTGGTGCTACCTACTACCTCTGATTGGAGTTGATTCGAACCGATTCACGAAGTTTTGTAATAGAAGAAGAGTCAAAGGACCTCGGTTGGGTCGGGCAATTGATCTCACATCAAGATTCTCCCACTTTGGTTGTTGATATGTAGATCGACTACTGAATTATGTAGTTGGTTGACCCTCCATGAATTATCTAGTAGTTCATGCCTTAATCACTTCCTCTCTGTGGTGCATCCTTTAGTGTGCGGGTGATAAGCTTAGCAAAACGACTTGCTCGTTTGGAGGCTAGGCTCAGTTGAATGATAGTAGTTGCTAGGAGGTTAGGCTCGACCAAGCGAGTAGGATCGCAAGGAGTTTAGACTTGACCGAATGCTAACAATCGTCGAGAGGTTAAACTCGATCGAACAATAATGGTTGCTGGGAGGTTAAACTCGTTGGGAGGCTTGGGTCAATCAAATGACTTGTTCACTAGGAGGCTAAGCTCGACCAAACGACTTGCTCACTACAAGGTTAGGCTCAACCGAACAATAACAATCACAAGGAGGTTAGGCTCAACCAAACGAGTAGGATCGCAAGGAAGTTAAACTCAACCGAATGAGAGGAGTCGCCATGAGGTTAGACTCGACAGACAACTCATTCACTAGGAGGCTAGGCTCGACCATGAGATTGGTCCAAGCAGGCGGTGTGAGAATGAAGCCATGGGTTTGTATCAACCGAGCAATGTGAGAGATCGAGCCACTAGATGCCTTCTCTATACGCTAGATCATTAACCACCACAGCCTTTTATCCTCCTTAGAGGGTGTAGACACCCCAAATTTCCAATTTTACAGGATGAGGATGTGGTGGCTGAGCTTGAACCTTGGTTGAGCCCATTTGGGCCCACAAACCCTCATTAGGCCATTTAATTCATTGAAACCCAATTGGGCCTGTGAAGGCCCACTTAGGCCCATTAAGACCAATTTGAGCCCACTTGGGCACACAAGCCCATTCTAGGCCCATTTAACCTATTTTGGCCCCATTTAATTCATTTGGGCCCATTGAAGCCCACTTGGGCCCATGGGGGCCTACAAGGCCCACATAGGCCCATGGAGGCCCATGAAGCCCAAAGCCCATACCTCTCACCCACACTCTTTTTGCCCCTCTTTATTTGCAAAGATTGGTCCCATTTCATTTTGTTCATTAACCATATGACATTTGATTTCTTATCTTATTGAATATTTCATCAATCATAT
>JAMKQA010017926.1:0-14684 GCA_024699735.1 Posidonia australis | reverse complement strand
AAGATCGGGGCTTTTTTTGTTACTGGTGTTAATTGTTATACAGTTTATATATAAAAATAAATAATTAAATTTATATATTATAATATTAATACGGATATCCGTATCTGTATCCGTATTCGTTGAAATTTCAAACTACATATCCGTATCCGTATCCGTTCAAATTGAAAAATCCATATCCGTATCCGTATCCGTATCTGCCCAGAAATAGATACGGATATCCGTATCCGCCCCAGAAACGGATATGGATACGGATTTTTTACGGATATACCATATCCGTTTGCACCCCTAGTTCCTACCCTTCTTTAGCTATGAGGACTTTATGTGTCTCTTTCATTGGCTTGGAGTTATGTTTTATTTTTAAGTTTGGTTGTTTGCAATTTTCCTCGTCTCTCACTTTAAGTAGACTAGGAGGTGACTCATTCCTTATCTTTTTCTCTCTGCTTAGTTTTTCAAGTTGAGATCTTACTCGGAGATTCCATGTTTTGTGGCTTTCGATGTAAGGCTTTGCCTCGTGCCCTGGGTTTCCCCCTACCATGGTCACACCTATAGCTGGTGCCAAATGATGTGACTCTTGAGAACCAAAGGGGGGAATGTGACGTCTATTGGTTAGCTCCAACTACTGTTGCATGCTATTAAGAGGAAATAGATAGTCAAAAGACCTTATATCGAAGGATCTCCGGTTGGAGATGCTTTAATGCTCAAGTTAGTCCAGTAAGTAAAGAGTATGCTATATAGAAGATTGAGCAAGTGTAGAATGCATGCCTCTTGAGGAGAGAGGACCTTTTATATTCCCTACCACCCTTCACCTCTTTTCTATTTACTTCCCTCAAGATTCTATCGTTCTTTGCACGCCTCTATACTACCCTTGTCAATTCCTTGTTAATGCCTGACACATTTGCCACCTTACATCTCATCATCTTTTCACCTATCATGATTACTCATACCATAGCTTGGTGGATAGATTACAACAGTATGATAGGCTTTGGAGGTTAATCGAAGGGTAAAAGAGGAATTTCACTTGTATCTGGCTCCTTTGTGACTTTTTTGCTGTTGTAATTCTGGTGTTGGAAAGGTGACCAACTGCACCACCCACTATTGGTTAAATGTTTGTATTTTCCCTTAAAAAATGAAATAGAAGAAAAGCTAAAGGTTAATCCACAACCAATCAGACCATTTCATTTAAGCTTTAGGTTGCATTTAGAAATGTTTTTTCTAATGTAATTTATTGAGAAAAGCTAATTTTTTGTTATGCCATATTGTTTACGGTTTTTAAGAAGGTAAAGAAAAGTTTGTTTGGTTTGTATGTCCAATAAACGCTTATGAGTTAATCAAAAGACTATATTGTCGTTATCGTCGATGTTGCAGTCGTTGTTATCATTGTTGCCACTACCATCGTCATCATTGTTACTGTTACCATCGCTTCGTCGTCGTTATTGTCATTAC
This sequence comes from Posidonia australis, assembly GCA_024699735.1. Classification (NCBI taxonomy): domain Eukaryota; kingdom Viridiplantae; phylum Streptophyta; class Magnoliopsida; order Alismatales; family Posidoniaceae; genus Posidonia; species Posidonia australis. Next base: position 13,241 of record JAMKQA010017926.1, on the reverse strand, counting down.
TGTCGTTGTCAAAAATCTTTATGTTGTGATTTTGTTAGGTTTATGTTGTAATTAAAATTAATTTTTGAGGATATTATTGAAAAAACTATGACTAATATTTATAACTTTTTAAAAAACTAACACCTATTAGATTTTCAAAAAGCTATCAAAATACATTTAAAAGCTATAATCAACTTTTTTGAAAATGATTGTGTGTCTGATATTATTTAGAAGTACTTATTAAATAATAAACACTTAACGTAAAAAGTTAGTATAAAAGAAGATTTTCAAATAATATCTAAGTTGACACCAAGAATCAAGCCGTAGGTGGATGAAACCACCACAAACACAACCATAGTTAAAGAAAGTAAGTGGTTGAAGTCAGGCGAGAGGCGACACAAGCCAAATGGATGATAAATATTACAGGAGATTGATTACCGTGGATGTCATCTGCAGCGCTGGCGGTAACATACTAACATTAACATAATGATGGATATCGTTGGCACGGGAGTGCATTGGTTGAACGGTTGAGATGTAATGGACCACAGGAGGAGACAGCCAGATGACGCATCATTTGGGGATAACGTAATAACAACGGGTAGGAAGAGAAGAGCAGGAGAGAAGAAGGAAAGAGAGGGTCCACCCTCCCTTGTCGGGAACGGACCCAATCCCGCATGGTCTCCCCACACGCAGCATACATTCATAATTCATTCATAGGCCAGTTTTTAGTAGCTTCTCTGCTCACAGCATTGGTTTCTTTCTTTCTTTCTTTCTTTCTTTCTTTCTTTCCCTTTTTGCTAGGGTTTCTCTCAGCAAGACTTTCTGTTCAGATCCCTTCGCCTCCCTCCATCGTTCTACCTTGACATCAGAGCACCTCATTGTCTTGTACGAGGAGGTTTTTCTCTGTGGGTAGATTGATAAATTGATTGATTGATTGTTAGTTTTAGAAGTATCTGGGCAACAACTACCTCACCATCTATCCACCATCTGCCCATTTCTCTGGAGGAGGAGAAGGAGGAGGGGGAGGAGGAGGAAGAAGAAGAAGAAGAAGAAACAGCAGCAGCAGCAGCAGCAGCAACAACAACAACAACAACAACTCTACAACCCAATGGCCAAGACCAAGCCTGGGAAGAAGGACCTTGATTCTTACACTATCAAGGGAACTAACAAGGTTGTCAGAGGTATGTATGCATTTTTTAAAAACCGTCATTCACCAACATTTCCCACGACACCACCCTCCCTCCCTCCCTCCCTCTCTCTCTCTACATATATATATCTTCATTCATGTGAAATCTTCTGCCTTTTCTGTAAATAAATTAACCTACATGCAATGCCTGACTTGCTTCTTAGCAAAAGATTTGCCATTTTTGTCTTTTTTTGAACCGTGGTTCTTCTATGAAGCTGGGGATTGTGTTCTGATGCGTCCATCTGATTCCGACAAACCGCCCTATGTCGCCCGTGTGGAGAAGATCGAGTCAGATCACCGGAACAATGTCAAAGTCAAGGTCCGGTGGTATTACCGTCCCGAGGAGTCCATTGGTGGTCGCAGGCAATTTCATGGGGCCAAGGAGCTTTTCCTGTCTGACCACTATGACGTGCAGAGTGCCCATACCATTGAGGGCAAATGCATTGTGCACTCTTTCAAGAACTACACAAAGCTGGAGAATGTTGGTTCTGAGGACTACTTCTGCCGCTTTGAGTACAAGGCTTCTACCGGAGGCTTTACCCCTGATCGTGTCGCCGTGTATGCTGTCATCTTCCCCCATTTTTTTTTTCCATCAGTGGTCATTAATTACTCTCCATTGTATAATTTCCTCATTTTACCTTGCTTCAAATGACTTATTGTTTCATTAGGTTCCTTGTCTTATTGAAGGTATTGCAAGTGCGAGATGCCCTACAATCCAGATGACCTCATGGTTCAATGTGAAGGGTGCAAGGACTGGTATTATATGACTATTTTCGTTTCCTTTTTTAATCCAGTTTTGGTCTTGCTTGCTACTCCTTATTTTACGTTGCTTCCAATGACTTATAGTTCACTCTCCAATTTATCCAAATTGAACATCTGGAAGGTCTAGTTTACTGAGGATTGCACCATTTATTGCTCAAATGTCTCTCTCATTTTTTTAATTCAAGAGCTAGAATATGCTACTGAATGACCTTTTTTTTTGGTATTATAGTTTTCTCCCAGAAACTGCTGTGTAGATAATTAGTTTGTTATTGGGAAGAACCTGATATTTTCTTATCTTCCCCATCTTTGCAGATGCCTTGCCACTCCTATTTTATTTTTGATGTCAAAGACGACTTGGTTGACTAGTATATTATGTATATATAATTATACTGACATGTATACTCGTGTCTTATAATGTGATTTGTATGGAAATCAGAAGTCAGAACCAGATAGCAGTATGTTACTTCAAGTCATGGTTGTCATTGTGCCCAGGTGGTAAGCTGGATCACCTAGGTGCCACAAATCAAGTTAAAAAAAAGTCCTCCTTTTCCCTACGTATTTTATATTAGTGTATGCTGTTTTGCATTAATATATCCATTCTAAACTGAATTAGATGGTAACTGTTGACACTCTAATTTCTCGATCACTTGCTAATGGACTCCTCTAGGATCTTGCTTCAGCTACTATGAGACTTCACCCAATGCCACAAATAGACCACCACTCAACACCTAGCCTACCCTTTGGTCCACATGTTCGAGCAAAAGCCAAAGACCAGCTGTAGTGGGCCTTAAATTGGGTCGAGCACAGAAAACAACCGTGGAAAAGGGACACGTGTTTTAGATGCATATTCTAGGCACATATCTTAGGCGTATGTTTTTAGGCACGTAATATTAGAGTGAAGCTCTGGCCTAGTTCCTATTGTAGAAGGTTATGCTCATCCAATCACTTTTGGTCTTGCATTTCGAGGTTAATCATTGGTCGTTACGGATCTAAGGTCGTTGCACGACGTGTATGAACCATCAAAATTCTTCCATAACCAATGAAACCCAATCCAAATTTCTAATCCTAATCATAGCCCACCAGCTCAATGTTATTTAACATTCGACAATCACCATTAATCTAGTAATTCTATAAAAGCACCTTTACCTTGTCCATGATGAGGTTGTCGTTTTGCATGCTATCGAATAGCCATAATTGGGAGTTCATAGACCTCTGCCTCGACGGACGAAGCCTCTGGCCTTCTTGCTTGTTCACCATTGCCTCCCTCGTGAACCCATTCCACCTTATAGTCCCAAACCATTGACCATCGTGTGTGAGTGAGGGACCCAAGCAATTGAGAGCTTCCGCCTCCTTCCCACTGACCTTCGAAGCAACTTTGTTGCAACAAAGGCGACAACAACCTTCCTTGGAGGAGCCTCAAAGCCCGACATCGTTGGAAGTCTCGGAGTAGAACACTGGGTGCATCTTGAGTAGGTAAACACCCCTAACTGATTGTAATGTGGGCTCCTCTCTCCCTTTTTCACCCCAACATGTTTGCCTTCTCCCTTGGGAGCGAGTGTTCACTGGATTTTGACCTCATCGCTTGTTTTGCTTGTCGTTCCTTTGTTGGGTTCTCTGTGTATTGCTTTTCTTTGGCCGTTTACTTGGATTTTGTACTCTCGTTTTATTGCCACCTTTTGACTTCTTCTTCTTACCTCAATATCAAAGCTTATGTGGGAACATCTCATCATAGGATTTGTATATCCCAGTCATCTACGCAGACGTAAGGGTGAGACCTATTGGGTTCCTTGTAATGAGGAGCTGGGAGAGAAGCTTGAATGCTTTTGTGATTGTTTCTTCATGTTTCGATTCTTTTGTATATTGCTTTGCATCATGCTTGGATTCCTTGTTTATCCCTTTTGTGTTTTTATGATGTTTTACAATGACCAATGGCTGCAAGAACGCACACAGAACTTCTAGGCATGTGTGCAGGAATGCCTCGTGTGTTTCCAGTTTGGAACACCAGCATGACTTCCTAGTGCATTCCCATGGCCATATTTAGTAGACATAAGGGAGCACACTCTTGTTATCAATTGTTTTCGAGTTTGGATTTCCATGATCTATTTTCTCCCTTATCATGATTCTACATATTTGCATAACATCTTGCATTTGTTTTTTGACATCCATTTTTTGTGCACTTGCATGTTTGTTTTGACATATATGAGCGGATTAAGCATAGAGAGACTAACATAGTTAGATGTATAGAACTGTCTAACACCTTTTTCGTACATAACAAGAGTTTTTACACTTTCTCTTACCACAAGGACTTTGCTAGGGATGACCAACTTCGGCTTTTGCTTCGCTCTCTGTGTTTTTGTAGCTTGCATGCATACTCTTTATTTTTGTTATTGCATATCTTTTTCTCCTTATGGCCATTATTTACATTCTACTTAATGTTTGGTGCCTTAATGCATGCCTTTTGTGCGGTGGTTTCATTTTACACACATTTGCTATATCACAATACACGCACATGTCATGCCTATGCCTTTTGATATATTGGATGTTTTTCTCCTTCACCTTCATGTTGGCACTGCACATACACACATATTGCCCATGCCTTTTGTATGATGTGTGTTGATTGTATGTCATGTTTGATTGTTTTTTTCTCGTTTTTTGCATTTGCCATACACTTAGGGAAAACTAGAGACATGTTTGATCTCCCTTTTTGGCTTAATCTAAAAATTACAAGTAAAAGTCACCCAACATTTTTACGTGATTGATCATATAGGACATATATTTTCTAATCTCATGAGTCCTTCTATTCAGTTTGAGAAGAGTAGTTTTGATTCATGCGTCCTTTAGCTTTGACATAGGGTGAGTAGTTGACCTGTTTCTCCTTTGTCATGTCGATGTTAGTAGAGGGTATAATCTATGTCTTAATAAGGTTGAGGTTACTAACGTACCATCCGTTCATCGTCTAAGTTTTAGCAAGGATTTCGAACTGGGTCCTTTATTTGCTATCCAAAGTTGGAGACTCGTTACCCATAAGAGAATCGTGAGTAAATGATCCATTTTAAGACACAACTAGATTGTGAGAGAGCATATGTTAGAGCATCTACGTGCATGTGTGCCATTCATGTCACTTTAACAAATCTTTTGCATGTTTCTTAGTTCAAGTTTTGATTTTTTTTAGGCGTGTGAGTTACTTAGTTTGACACGTGAGCATTCTTTTCACAAGTCCCCACTTGTAACCCTCCTTTTTGACTATCCTTCCATCTCTCGAGCTATCCGTTGTTTCCGACGATAGCTCGTCTTAGGCCTCGTTCATTTCCCTTTTGTTGTTGTGCGATTTGCACTTGTTCGCGGTCAGTTATGGCTCAGCAAGATAGAAATTCACTCCCTCCTTTTGCGTCGGAGATGTCAACTTTGACCTTTCTCTTGTTCCTTATTGTTGCATGTGCTGCATACTCTCTCCCTCGTGCTTTCGACTTTCACATGCATGGGGTGCTTTGCTTGTCCATTTAGGGCATTGGCAGACCATGTCTAGTCTGGGTCTTGTCATTGAGTCTATTGCAGTGACCACCATTTCGGCCTTAGAGGTGTTGTTTATCGCTTTCCTTCTTCATAGCCTTCCTGTCCCAAGGGTTCAATTTGTTGCTGTCACCTTTTCCTTGGTCTCCCTCTTAGGAGTAGTCTACGCTTTTGCCTCCTTTGGCGTTTGTTCTCCTGCCATCCTTGCCTTTCCTTGGCTTGTCTGTTAGGGGTCCCTTGCCTTGCAAGCTCTGTATCTATTTGCCTTGGCACAGAGACTGCATGGCATGGCCTTGTCTCTTAACCCTTGCTTAGTTGCTTTCATCGTGACTCTTGAGGTTCTAGTGTAGTCTACTTTGCAAACTCGCCACACTACACCCTTCACCCCTGTTGTCACCACAACTTACTGTAGCCCCGACGATGGGGGCAACCCCTTGCCTCCTGCACCAACACAGTACTCTGCACAGCATATATCTCCATTACTTGGTGGTTAATTCTTTGGACGGGTAGGAGCACAATGTCCATGGTGTCTCTCATAGCACTACATGTCATCGATCCATTTCCTATGCATCAGTTAGCATACTTGCATGTATCTTACCACATCCATCACCCCTACACAGGTATGCTGGCCATCATACTTCAATACCAGGAGGCATAATGACAGATCTAGAGGAGCATCCTAATGTGACCCATTCGGTATACGCGCCACTCACCCTAGTTGCATAAACTTCGATAGCAATGACCCTTGATGCCCTCCTTACCAGGATCGAAGATCTTGAGAGAGCATTACGTTTAGTATAGGGTAGGGATTGTCAGTCCTACCAATTCTAAGATCTCTATTATTTCCCAAAGGTGATACTCTTATTCAACTTTTATATCTTAGAATTTGAAAAGTATAATAGTGAATACTGCTCAATTGCACATCTGAGGGCATATTGTGGAGACTTTGCATAGTTCTAGACTGATGAGAGCTTGATCTGCCTATTCCAAAAAAGCCTAACGAAGCTTGTATTCAAGTGATTCACTTTCGTCGATATGATCGTCATCAAAACTTAGGAGGACCTTAGCTAGGCCTTTTTAGATAGTATTCCTTCAACTTCGACTTAATTCCCAAACATGAGGATCTAGTTATCACTAAGTAGAAGTCCTACGAAGCATTCAGGGAGGGAAGTATGTTGGTTGTTTGTGTGCCTTGGCTTCACAGGTCAGAGTAGACCTTTCGATGGGGAGTCTATTGACATGATCATCAGCTTTGCATTAGGGGAGCGTAGTCAGCGATAAGGGTTTTGCTCAGCATTCAGTCCATCACTAGCTTTGCATTACCAATCAGGGTTTTTGTTTGCATAAAGTGCTCATTGCAAAGTGGGAACTTTCTCGTGATCACTGCACTAGTAAGGCAGTCCACCACCTTGAACAATGGCAACGACAACGACAACGACAACAATAATAATAACAATGACACCAGTTGTTGCTACTTTAAGATAAGAGATCCTCCCAAGCTGACGGTGACATTTATTAACCATAGAGCAGCACTTGCCAATGCAGCGAGTCAGTCGAGCCCTCCTTAGTCAGTGTATGCATGGGAGCTTAGCATTCCACTTACTTCATAGATCATCACCATTGCTGGGCCAATCTACCTTGTCACATTGTCTCGACAAGGACAACACCAAGGATCGAGATGGCCTCGTTGCTCAAAGTACGATTACATTCCATTAGTCAAGCCCTTAAGCATCATATTTCCTAAGATTGCGTCGCTTTTGAAGCTCTTGGAGGTTTGCCCACTGCTAAATCTACTTTCATGGAGGTATGAGATGAGTCTATATTGCATTTTCCATCGAATTGTGGAACATTCGACTTACACGTGTCTCACTTTGTGGGATGTTATTCAGAAATTGATTGATTAGAAGGTCATTATCGTCAATACCTAGAAGCAACACAAGCACTAATATCAGTACACTCTAGTATACTTTTGCTCAAGCATGCAAACTCAGGGGCCATTGGAGCCTTTGGAGTCCACTTCATCTTTGTCCTTCCTTCTAGATTTGCTACACGTATGGTAGATCCCTCCGATCTAATTCATGATATCTCCACACCTTTTCTCGTTCAGTTTCATCGAACGACTCTAACAAGTTTGGAGTTAACTATCCATGATTTAACTAGTCGCTAAGCTGGAGCATGTTGCCGCACCACCTATCATGCTACAAGGAACTTCCACCTAGGTTTGCCTACTAACTAAGCTCAGACGAGCCCATCGAACTCTCCCAACTCCAGACCCAACCAAGTGCCACACAAGCAACTCCACAGTTAGCCTTGTTGGAGTTGTCGATCTGTACACCTTAGTTATTAACCTGAGTAAAGACACACACCACATCCTATACGATTATGTCACAGAAGTGTGTGTTGAAGTCATGTGGTCGGGGAGGGTGTACAAACCATTGGCTTCAACAGCCACAACAAAACCTAATCGCTCAAAAGTAGCATCTCTACAGTTAGAGAGCCATCTCTTAAAGTCCACTTTAGAAGAGGTCCTAAGTAAGGTCATCCATCCTACCACCAAAAAGGACTAGCCTACTGCAAACATCATTGTCCAATTGAAAAATGTCAAAGCTGACATCTCCATTTGGAATCTTATACACACATCAATCGAGCATTAGGAGGCTTTCCTTAGAGTCTTCTAAGTAGTCCATGTGCCCCTAATTATAGAGCCAATGACCTTGGAGGGCATAGTGGGCTTAATAGTGGCACTATAAGCCATAGCCTTCTCCAGCGAAGAGTTACCCTTGACAAGGGTGAATTATAATCAACCCTTGTTCATCATCGTGTAGTTCAAGAGCTTATGCATCCCATTGATGTTGGTCAACAATGACACTGGACTAAATGTCTGCCTCCTGTATACAACAAGCAAAATCAGATTCAATGTCAAAGTCATCATGTCGGTCGTCAAAGGGATGAAGGCATTTGATAATAAGCACCATGATGTCTTGGGAATTCTGATCATCCCTTTTGTAGTAGGTTCAGTTGAATTTGACGTGGAGTTCTATAGGCAAACTATTGACATTGCGGCAAGTTCTGGGTTATAGCTGGCAAGACCCCTACATTGTCAAGTAGATCTACTTTGGAGGAGCAACCATCCTTGAAGATATGGGCCATGTTGAGTAGGTTGGGTTAGTCAATGCTTACTACCAGAAGAAGTATATTAGTCACGAGACTATATCCTTTCCCTGCGAAAGTTTCTTGCTTTCGTTATTGATAAAATAAATAACCACAACAACAACAAACAAAAAAAAGAAACATAAAAAGAACAAAATATAAGATTAACGATCTTGTTCGATGATGAAAATCGAGAAAGTAGGTCTGTTTCGGTGAGGAATAGTTCTCCCCCTGACATTACCAAGACAACTAGGCAAGTGAGAGAATGATCATCCATTGAGAGCAAGATGAAATGTTGAAACTCTACAAGGGGTTTATACCTTAAAAGGGGGATAAAATATTAAGAGTGATTGTGCAAGTGAGCCAAAAAGATATATAATATATGTATGAAAGGGCATAAAAGAAATGAAGAAGAAAGAAGTCTAAGATAGAAGCTTGCCTTGGAGAGAAGGATACATGGAAGAGCTTTATCCCTACAAAATACCATGGAGAAGAGTCGAAACACATGCTTAGGGAATCCACACCTCCAAAGGGACTAACCATCACTTCTTGCAGCGAAAGCACCCTAGCCTTATCTAGTGCCTATTACCTTCAAGCATGGGGTAGGATGAACCCAAATGTTCATGTGAGAGTAAAAGAAATTGGGAATGTCGAAAAAAGTAGGTATGGGTCCTTAGGGAGTTTGGCATAGAGCCCAGTTGCCTTTTCTGTTTGGGAGTGCATGCAAGCACTAGCTCGGAGTCAAGTGGGGAAGGCAGCAGTTCCGATGATGACACCTCTGTAGGGGAATGACTAGTGCCATGCCAGGTGCTTTAGGTTCTCGAGCTTTACCAGCTTCGATGCCACGAAAGCTGGTTCGTAAGGCTACGTGGCTCTTGAGCGGTGCCTTGTGCGGGAAGCAGAAGGCCTGAGGGAGGGGAACTCTTAGACGGCTATGTGCTTTGTTATTTGTGTAATTGTATTTCTTATGGTTTCATGTACTTGTTTGTGAATGTTCTGTATTGCTACTGAATATTGATGAATGACATTCAAATCTGCTTTTCTTTTGGCTGGTGAACTTTGTGCTTGATCGCTGGTTGTTGTGCTTGATTATTGGTTGTTGTGTGTATGAGTTTCTTACAGGTTCCCCCCTCTTTTGAGGATGTCAGGCAATAGGTCATGCTATCCTGAACCTAGGATTCTGCACAATGCACTAGGATTCTGTGTTGGATTTCCCCGTTGGATTTCCATGTTGGATCTCAATGCTGGACATACATGCCTGTTATACTCGTTGAGATGCCTCATGGCTTTCGCATGCTCCATCGGCGCCTGTCCCTTCGAAACTGCTTCTGCCTTCATTGCTTTTGCGACACAACGCCTTCCCTTGACCTGACTTTTAGGGTACAGGCTCCCCTACTGTAGGGTACCTTTGACGGCCTCTGGGAGTGCTCATCGTGCATCCTGATGGTGAGTATCTTCCTTCCCATCCATGCCCACATTCTTGTCTGTACGAGTTGAAGCTTTGTAGGCTTGGATTGATGCACGATTGGTGGATGACCAAGAGAAGGTCCGATTGTGGGGCATTCCATTAGCATTGTTGAGCATTGCCAACGTGGAAGTAAGCCACCATCTCTTATGTGTGGTGGCTTGATTCTGGAAACTGCTTGCTATGTATTTCACTTTGGCTCGATGGAATTGACACCTACGTTAGAGGAGGCTCGACGAATCTGTGGTTTGCCCTGATTGCTTGGGCCGTCATTGCTTTTATGCCACAATAGCTATCTGTCCATTCTGCCCCTGCTCACTAGCCTCCAGATTGGTGAATGCAAGTGACACCTTGTATGTAGGGGCGAGTCAACTACGATGTTGCGGCTCAATTATTTCGATGAGGTTGCTTCGAACCTTGTTGCTCTTGGTGATGATCTGTGGTTACGTGGCTTCGTGGTCCAATTATTAGGTGAGTTGGTCTTCAGTCATGGTCAGATGATGGTTGTGATAGAGGTAACAGATTGCATTGGCGGTGGTCACGTACCAGATTGACTTAACTCTGGTTATCTTGGTTGCGCATCTCGAAGCATTGTTGCCACTTCTATAGTTGTAATGCCCTTATGTAGGTGAAGCCATGCCCCTAATTTAGCTGCTTTGTTATTCTGTCAGATATTTACTTGTTACTTGTCTGGTTCTCTGGCAGGTGTAGTTGGCTGCTCATATGGGATTGGAAGTGGTGCATCCACAAAGCTCTGCATTCGATGCCTACTGTGGCACACAGGCCATCCTACGACTATCCCCAACGTCCTTGAGATGTACTATAGGCTCCAACATCTGACTGATGACCTGGCACATCCCACTTACGTCCACAAAGTCCTTTGTGATCCGTTTCGACAAGGACAGTATGTGACTAATCATCCTCCTGAGGTTCACTAACGATGTTATTTGTCTGGTACCAGATCTGTTGTCAACTCGATGACTGTACTAACTCTGAAGTGGCCGATCATGCCCTTGATAACAAGGGTACCAGATCTGAGATGTTTAGCCAAAAGACAGTTGGTATGCTCCTGGCTGTAGATATCCATGATCGAGCTTCTAATCACAAGGTAGCTGTCTTCAACCCAACGAACCCTACTAAGACTCATAGGTCGTTGGTGGCTCTGTTGTGATGGATAGTGTTGCTTAACTACCTCGGTAATGGGATGAGTGTATAGGAATGCTGGCTTGAAATGTAAACAAAGAGTGTGTTACTACCAGACAATACAGAGCATAAACAACATTAAACACTTACCAGGCTCACCTTCCATTGCTTGGTTTGTTTACAGAAAGAGATTAGAACACATGTAGATTAAACATGCTTAAGTAGAAAGAAAGAGGCTAGTGGACACACCTACTTCTCCCGCTGGGCAGCATAGAATGCAGCGAACTTCTCCTTGAAACCTTGCATGAAGCAAATGAAGTTAGCATATGGCACAACTACTAAGCAAAGTAGTATGCTAGTGAGGCCTCCTTACCTACACCCAGGACACAGTAAACTACATTCCCTGTCGGCGCTTGTGGGGCTCGACGTTAAACAGGTAAGGCTTCCCGTCCCACTTAAGGGGCTTGACGTTAAATGGGTAAGGTTTCCCGTCCCACTTAAGGGGCTTGACGTTAAACAGGTAAGGCTTCCCGTCTCACTTAAACTAAGTACTTGTTATAGGAAGTAGTTCGGATGATGAACTTGCTCCAATAAACCCTAGTGGTTGCAACTTCGTCCTGAGCTATAACACAAGTCTTACACTAGAAGCCATGTCCTAAGGAGGAGGGATGGGAATGTTGAATGAGTCAGCAAACTAATGGTGAACATGGCTGGGAAGATAGAAGGTATACTGATTGTGGCATTAAAACTTTGCCTGCCTCCGACGCCATTTGTGAGCGGAAAGTCACGGTGCTCAGTTGAGCCCCTCGTAACGGGAGAAGGGGCGGAGAGTCAACTGGAAACAAAGCATATTGAAAGCATCAGCTTGTGACATTTGTACAGGAATATGTTCATATGAAATCACTAAAAGAAAGAGTGGACTTACATCCTCGAGGCTTAGAAGATCCAACAAGTATTTGTACATCTTGTAGCCATAAACTTTGATAGCGGCCCTATGATCCGGCTCGCACCATTGATATATGGTCATTGTGTGGTCTAGAGTCTAGTACTGCCAAAGCACAACATTAGTATGTCAGTAAGTGTATTCACAAGTAGAAGAACACGGTATAAACAAAATTTTCACTTACAGTAAGAAGGAGGTACAATCCTACATAGGGACAATGTTCTTGCTATAGGACATCAATTTGGGCCACACAGAAGTCAGGTAGAACATGCACCATCCTAATTATTCTTATTAAGCCAATCGACGTCAATGATATATGGCAGTCAAGCAATGGAAACACAGTACGGTTGTAGAAGATCAGTCCAATCAACTCCAACAGAAAGTGACGGAGCACGTAGGTCGCCTTTAGAGTATCTGGCTCTGGGTTTAGCCAAAGCTCCATCCGCCCCCTTAGCTAGTCTAGCGTGAGGCTATAAGCAAATCGGGTTGGCTTCGGGGGCTTTTGACCCAGTATCCTTGGCACAAGGGAGAAGGCTTGAGCTGTGTAACCTACAATTGGTTCCCTACTGAAGGTGAGGCTCGTTAGTAGGGCCATTGCTCCAACAGCACTGTCATCTCTTCAAACGGGAAGTGGAAGGTATGAGTCTTGTGCCTCCATCCCTTCACCAAAGCTTAGAGATGCTGATGGTGGCCATGGAAGGTTGGAACTCACAGTAAATCGCTAAGGGAGTGTGGTGTAGTAGAAAATCACATAGATACTCTAGTAACTACTAGAAATGCTCCAACATCAGCATCTAGCGACAACACATCTACCTCTGAGCGTTGTTAGCCTGCCAAAAGGCACAAAACAAACACATTAGATAGTGCAAGTTGGTTGATACACTCAACTGTCGTCGCGTCTTCAGCAACAAGCTGACATCCTTAATTGTCTAGCAACGAGTTGACACCTTTAATTGTCGTTGCATCTTTAACAACAAGTTGACATCCTTAATTGTCTTGCAACAAGTTGGCATCCTCAATTATCATCACATCTCTAGAAATAGGTTGACATCTTCAACTATCACCTAAGATTAGTAGTATCGCATTGGTATTGCATACTCAAC
>JAMKQA010017925.1:0-20912 GCA_024699735.1 Posidonia australis | reverse complement strand
CATCGGAGAGCCGCCGCCGCCTAGTCGGGGACTCCGCAGGGAGAGCTAGTCCGAGATCCCTAGAGCCAGATCCTGCAAAGAACTTGACAGAGAACGGAAGATTTCTCCATTCAAACAAAAGGGGTACCAAATCCAAGCTAAGATGGCAGAGATTCAAATCCAAAATCCCACTAAAATGTAATTTAACATGCATAAAACAATCCACAGATAAATCTAGGCTAACTACACAAGGGATGGTGGACAATGAGCTATCGTACATCGGAGAGCCGCCGCCGCCTAGTCGGGGACTCCGCAGGGAGAGCTAGTCCGAGATCCCTAGAGCCAGATCCTGCAAAGAACTTGACAGAGAACGGAAGATTTCTCCATTCAAACAAAAGGGGTACCAAATCCAAGCTAAGATGGCAGAGATTCAAATCCAAAATCCCACTAAAATGTAATTTAACATGCATAAAACAATCCACAGATAAATCTAGGCTAACTACACAAGGGATGGTGGACAATGAGCTATCGTACATCGGAGAGCCGCCGCCGCCTAGTCGGGGACTCCGCAGGGAGAGCTAGTCCGAGATCCCTAGAGCCAGATCCTGCAAAGAACTTGACAGAGAACGGAAGATTTCTCCATTCAAACAAAAGGGGTACCAAATCCAAGCTAAGATGGCAGAGATTCAAATCCAAAATCCCACTAAAATGTAATTTAACATGCATAAAACAATCCACAGATAAATCTAGGCTAACTACACAAGGGATGGTGGACAATGAGCTATCATACACCCACCTAGAAAATGAACCATAAGGGCCCAAAAAAAATTCGAAGCCACCCCAAGAGGGGTTATTTCGCCTAGGGAACCCTAGCTGGAAGCTGGGATCCAAAAGAAGGAGGTTATCTGCCACCGATGGAAGATGACCATCGCTAGGAGAGGCAGAGGGGGGGCAAGCACCACAGTATCGCATACTTACGAGGAAGGGAGGATCCTCTTCCTCGATCTATGATTTCGTGTGCTAGAAAGATCAACCCGTTCCGCCCGGGGCCTCTCCTCGGTCACCAGGGAAGGGCTGAGCCCGCCGCAGGATGAGATCCCCGAGAACTGCGACGTGAGATGCGGATCGGAGCAGCAAGAGAAGGGGCAGAGCCCGCCGCAGAATGAGATCTCCGAGCACTGCGACGCGAGATGCGGATCAGAGCAGCGGGAGAAGGGGCCTCCTCCTCCTCCTCAAGACTAGCCTTAAAGGCCTCCCAGTCAAAGGAGGTGGCACAGTGGAGAAGAGCTTTCGAGCGGCGGCGAGGGTTTCGTTGTCTGGAGCAAGAGACATCGCGGTTGCGCATTGTTTCGTTTACTTTCTTTGAAAGAAAATTGTTTCATACGCACAAATTACATGTGCGACAGATGTTACTGGGCAAGCCATATCTTACCTGCAAGTTTATGGGCTTGTGCTTATGGTATACAAATAACCTAAGCTGCAACATTTGTCATGTGCTGTTAAATCGGGCTCAGCATTTTGGGGTACAGGAGATTTATGTTCTATGTTACACAGCAGATGTTGTTTATGAACACAGGAAACTACATCCTGTTCAAGCAAGCCCAGCCAAACCAGAAAATTAAGTCTCTATGAATCCGCAACCAATCCGACCAACGCACTTATGCCATCCCATCATCCCATTGTGACTGTTTATTTGGATAACTTAAAAACAAGTTCTCAAAATCTATATAGTTGCAACATGTTATGTATATTAAAGTTTAGTGTTGGGACGCCTCTCTCAAATTTCCACACTGTATCACATGCATATATTCGTCTGAAACAGATTGTTTTTGCACATCTTCACTTTGATCTCATTTATCAAATAAAACAGTTGTATTATGGATAAAAAATCAAGTAAAAAGAAGTTGGAGTCAAGCATTTGAATTAGCCTAGAATAGAATGGAACATTGTAAAACTAAACAAGGCAATTGAATATAAAACTAAACAGGTAAATCAAAGTTACCTTTTCTAGACTCTGTAGCAGAAAGGTTTTGAACTGCCGAACACCACGAACACTTGATGTAGAATCTAAATTTTGATTTCGAAAAAATTCCTCACATCTTGGGTTACACTGAATATACTTTATGACTTACCATACTGATATGATTTATATCCTACTAAACTCCATTGATATTTCATTTTTCATATATCCAATTAACTTTATTCTCATCATTTCTCATTGGTCTCGATATTCGACAAATATACGAGAAAAAAAAATTGTATCAGTTTTCTCTATATATGATTTCAATTTTTCGTATCTGACATATCCTTACCGTATTTGTATTCAATTGTATCACATGAATGTTTGATCCATTTGTGTCCTTATTTATGGTTAAAGAGTCTGGTAAACCTAGTTGGAAATTATTATTTAGTCAATGAGCCTCAAGTTAATTTACACCCAAGCTACCACTTATTCAAGACTTGAACGAATGAGTAATAATTCAAATCAAATTGAACTTAGTCAAGAACATTTTTCTCTAGAGCTTATATAGGATGGTGCCATCAATCGCATCTTGTCCCAAAAATTTTGGTATAATTTGATGTCATTAAGAGTAATCCATCTAGTTTTTCATAGAAACAAGGTGGTTAAGTATTAACATCTAACACAAAAACATTATTGGCTAAAAAATTTTCCATCATTATTAACATAAGTTACAAATAGCTTCCCTAGTCAAAGGGCAAGATTATGTCATTGAGTTTTACTTATCAAATAGCTTCTCCTATCACAATCGAAGCAGGAGGCAGAGGTGAAGGCATAATTGGAGGCACGCTTTTAGATATTCAAATTGAGAAATCAAAGGCAACGAGATTGCCTAAATGAAAAAATTAAGTAAAACCCTAGATCAAAATAGTAAAACCCTAATGCCACATTGCCTTCAAGTACAAATCAAAATAATAAAACTCTGGATCAAAACATTAAAATCAAAATGACAAAAATCACTGCTAAACCCTACCTGCCAACAGAAATGGCAAAGAGATTGGCAAAGTCGCAGGGTGAGGAGGGGGACGCTAAGGGAGGAAGGAGGAGTTGGATGAGAAAAACAGAAGGTGGAGCAAGGAGGAGGGAGGAGCCAGCGAAAGGCAGAGCATAGAGGAGGCGCACAATAGGGACGCACACGATGTGGAGGTTGAGGAGAGGAGGCAGGCGAGAGGCGAAGCACCAAGACTAAACATTCGAAAGGAAGGAATGAAGGAAGGTGGAGAAAACAGACAGGAAGGCTTCGGTGGCGCAGTCGAAAGGAAAGAAGGAGGATTCGGTACCTACGTGTGGAAAGAAAGGAATGAACGAACGAAGGGGAAAAAGACACGTTGTTGGAAATTTTAGGTCAGATTCAACGAGGATAAGCAATGAGGATATGTTCTTGCTATTGCCTCGCTAAATATGTTGTAAGGAACTAACAAGTATATATCTTCGTTAAATCCTCACCATAATATTGCAAAGACCTATTCTCGCTATGACCTTGTTATTTGTCTTTGTTAAAATCTTACAATGACTAGTTCTCATTATATTGTAGCGATGTGTCCTCGCAAAATATAACTTTTCTAGCAGTGATTGTTAGGAATTACAAGGTACTACTTTATTTGTTTCTTGTGATTTGGATGTTTTGATTTTCCATTTTCCTTACTAGTGATTTAAGGAAATTGAAGTTGTTGTTGTTTAATTAGTTAATTTTATTTTTTTTCCCCCCTTGTTAGGTGTGGTTTGTTTTTTTGATAGAGCAGGACTGCAAGAGAAAATAGAGTTAGTCTCCATTGATCTTAAAAAATAGTACTACTTGGTACAAGGTGAAAGAGTATCCTAAAAATAAGGTAATGATCTGCCAGAGTGATGTTACTTTTCCCTCTTTGTCGATTCTTCTCTCTCGTGCAAGTATAGACATTTATGCTGATTTATGTTAGAACATTGTACTATTCTTCTGATTTTCGTTGCTACCTTTGTTTCTGTCATGTTTCCTAAGGATTAGAGACTGATTAGAACATTCAGTTGTAAGCTAAGTGAATTTTAATAAATTAATGAAATTTATTGATTTCAAAAAAAAAAAACATTCAGTCGTAAGCTATTTCAGGTCTGTGCATGAATGGATCTCAACAGTGATTTAAAATCATTACAAATATACGTCGAACTAAAGAAAATTCAAGGGAAGTAATAATTAAAATAATTTTCTCTTGTTTTGATCAATGACGGAACTATATTGCAATCAACCATATTACACCAAGCTGAAGAATGTCGACGTGGTTCCATTTTCCTCCAAGGCGTGCATGTTGGTTTTCTTTTGTTTTTTTTATCCAGAGTACTGGAAGAAAAAAACAAAACGTCATTCGGAAAATACATTCACATCAAAAACATGAATTTTTGTTGGGAGCATGGCTTTTATGTGCCTCCAGGTCCCCAACGACGGACACACCATCTGATTAATGTCATTATTCACTAGCATTTACTTAAAGAAAGACAGCGTTGCACTTGTCTTGTCGCGTCTTAAGTGGACTGGAGCACAGTTTTCACACATTATTTGAAATTTCGTACATGTTCAGTGGATGTTGACATATTTAAGTATTAAAAAAAAAGATAAAGTATAGTTTATCTTTTTTAATTATTAAATTTTTTTAAAGTATCTTAAATTATTGTATTATAATATATCTCTCTTAATTATGATCAATTATAATGAATTATCTTTTTAAGTAAACCACGTTAAAATTTTGTTTTATCTGATTGTTTATCGTCATTTACAAATAACCTATTTCTTAGTTCTACGGAATTTAACCAAAGTAACTCTTTCTTCCTCATACATAAACGACACCTTTTCCATGAGGATTTTTGACACCATCTCGTGATTCTCTGGACTATTGAGGAGGAGTCCTCTTGAGCTAAAAGATGTCGAAGAAGAGGAGTAGAAGGAGCACCTCTATTTTTGGATGAATACATTTCTTTTGGTGGTGATGTTGAGTTTAGGATTTATGACGTAGAAAAAATAAAAGAAGTTAGAGAAGAAGACGATGGGAAAAAAAAGATAAATTTGTTTGAAAAAAATCTTATAAAGGTCACATTAGTCTTCGAACTTGACAAAAGGATTTTATTATTTAATGGAGGTAATTAAGAGAAACAAGTTGTAACAAAAAATTTTTAAGATATCAACATAAAAAAAACTCGAATAATTGAAGAAGATAAATTATTATTTATTCTAAAAAAATAATGAATTTAGGATGTCACTATCTATTTTTACTTGTATTTACACAACGTCCATCTTTTTCAAATTGACATTGTGCGAAGAAATTTCCTCCTTCCATTTCAAGTGCCTCCTTATTTATAATAATCTAGATTTATATATATAAAGTTTTGTTTTTTATTTGTGTAAATAATGGACCCTTAAGTTAGAAACACTGGTTCTTCTTAATTTTTATTGGATTAAATTATACATTGTGCCCCCTACACTATGTCCAAAATTCACTTTGCCTTCCTAAAGTTTAAACCATATAAAACACAATGTTCAACTATGAGAAATGTTTAAAGATCTAACATTGTCGTGAATTTTTGAATAATATTTTTTGACAGTAGGTAAAACCAAATACCATCGTGAGAATAAAAAGGTGTAGAGCAAATTTAGATAAGGGTTTAGAATGAAACAAGAAAAAAGAAAGATGATAATGATAGGAGAAAGGTGAATTGAGAAGAGTTTTAAGACTTTTGTTTCTACAAGAGAGCCGATTGAGAGGACATCAAGGTCGTGTAGAGCCACACTGGCTTGGAGTTATTGTGATTTAGGTTTTTCTTCAAAGGAAATGGAGGATGGAATGAAAGGAAATTTCAACTAGATCTATTGTAAGGGGCTAACATGTCCTCACATGGTCAATTTTGGTGAGTGACTTGAAAAACGGATTACAGTATGACTCAAAAGGCAATCTTATGCATAGTGCCTGTCAGAGGATTTTGGCATTTAGATCCACGAGGGAAGAAAAATCTTCACCAGCTAGTCGTCTACTAACTGCATAATTTAAGACCTTCATCAGTTGACCAACCATGTTTCAACCTTACAATCTGAATAAGCAAAACATGGTGAATGCTCTGCCTTAAAATTCAACCAAATTAGGCAGATAATGCCGTAAGATGATCCTGAAAAGGTCGAAGTTTATCTGCTAATTCTGAACAAGTACAACAACAAAAAGTGAAGAAAAAAAGAAGAAGCCTTGACCGTCAGGCAGCCGGCCAGCTTAAGAAAGGTGACTTGGAACTTTCTTTTCAACCTTGCAACATGTCTCCAAGAACTGGTGCATGCTTGGCTTTTTCCGGTATCTTTTCAACATTTCACAGTTAATGTATCAGTGCTTGACAAGTAAGAGCAATCGAGCGGACTGCTTATCATGTAGCCAACTACTTTAGTGATATTTCGTAGATAAGAAATAAATATATATGTATACCGACTACCGTTATTACAATAAAATAATTAAAAATAATTAAGGATATAAAAATTTTAAACAAGAAATCAAAATATTATCTAGCCACTATCACATGTTGTGGCCAATTATAAAATATCCGTGGTAAAAAAATTTATTTCAATGGAAAATTATTTTTACTTAAATATTATAAATTAGTCATAGGATTAGCCATGAATTAAATTTTGTGGCTATGATAATTTTTTATTTATTTTATATTAACCACTAATTTTGATTGTAGCGAAGACTAAAGCTTTAAAATTTTAAGACACCAACTCTTTCTTCTTTTATTTCCTCTTTCCCTCAACCTAAAATCACTACTAGTTCTACAAAACCTTCTCTCCTTTCTTCCTCCACTACCAAAATCTCCCTCTTTTCTTCTATTCCTTCCCATTACTAACCAAATTCTCACAACCTCCTCCCCGAATGAAATTCTTCCACTCTTCTTCACCTCAAACTTTTTCCTCCATTACCCTTACTACCTCTTCCTCTCTGTCATCATCGACCTTGTCACCCTCGTCCATCATGAAGGAGGTAGTTGGGGTGATCAAGCAGAAGCTTCCTATCCCCCCTTGCACTACTAAACAACATTACCAAAATCCATCATCCCCAAACCTTGTCGTCTCTGCTCCAGAATTTGTTGCTCCTCCATGGCTATTGTGGTCGCATAAGCAACAAAATAAGTAAAGAAATAAACTTCTCTTCTTCTTCTTCCTTTTTCTTGAGTGCTTCTTGGTTTCATTTTTCTTCATCCGAAAGATTTCAGTTTTGCATTGATTCGTGTTTTTTGGGTGATGGGTTTTTCAGGAATTAGATCTTACTGCCAAACCTGGATTCCACTTTCGATCCATCAGTGTTGTTTAACGGGACTGCTAGGTATTGTGGATACAGGATTTTTGACTAGGTGAAGCATCGCGTAGCTTCGTTTACACTCTCTCAGTGTCACTTTGTTGTTTACGATTCCTCCACTCCACAGATGTAGAAGCTGTCGTGATCATTACTCTTGGTTTGCTTATTGTCGACTCTTGAGACATTTTGGGAGATATTCTGGATGCTGTGGGTTCTAATATAGGACAACACCAGTACTGTCTAAGAGTGCTCGCATTAGTGAACTTTTTGTAATATCTGTGTCTAGACTATCTAGAATAAATGTAATTAATATTTTTGTTATTTGGATAATTAGCTATGTGTTATAATTTTGTGTTGGACTCTCTTTGATTAATTGGGTTTTATCTCTGGTAATTTCCCCTACTGTGTGATATTTGGATCGGTGTATGCCACGTGTGCACGTGTGGGACTAGGGTAGAACTGGAGTCAACTCTGCACAGTGTCCACCGCCAGCCACTGTCGCCTGCAACCTTCCACCATGTCGAATCTCGAATTTGTTGAAATCTCTGGTGGCTATTATCGATAAGTGATGACAAGGGTGGCTGAGGCTTAAATGGGGAAAAGGTGGAGGTGCTGGGAACGGTAGGCTGAGACAAGGAGAGAAGAGGATTTGGGACGAAAACCAGAGAAGGAAAGAGAGACAGAGAGAGCCGGAAGAAGAAGAGAAGAGAAGAGAAGGAGAAGTGTGTGTGTGTCTCCACCTGTGAAAGACGAGTGCCACCGGAGACCAGAGAGCCTGGAGGACGTCGGGAGAGTGAGAGGAAGATCGTTAGGGAAGAAGGGATCGCTAGATTGCACCTTGAGTGTACGCATCCTTCTTCTCTGTTTCTCCTTCAGTTTGAGCTTTAAATTTTCCATGAATGATGAAAATTTAGTTAAATAGTATGAATATGTGATGATCAGCATGAAAGCATGATTGTATGAAGATTTTAGAATTTTCCATGATTTATCAAGAATTTTTAGTGGATTTTTTCGAATATGTGCTAGAGTGACTTGGGATGAGTCCTTTAAGCTTTTGATTTTGTATCTTGTGGTATATGCAATGATTTTTTATAAAACTTGTTCCAAATAGAAATAGACTTAGCATGTTAATAGTAATGTTTTATGCAGGATTTGTGGCTCATCAAAAAGGAGTCCGTCAGAGGCCCCAATTCTGACGATCAATAGCCATAGGGCCAACCAAAATTTTCAAAAAACGGCTAGTTCAGCATACCAAAATGATTCAGTATGTCGAATTAGGAGATTTCAGTAGACTGTTTGGTTTTGGTCTGTCTAATCAAGACCCCGAGCCACTTTTAGATTTGGGTCTAATTCAACATATCGAAAGAATTCGATCCACCGAATCAAGACCCGAGACTTGTTTTTTGAGTCTTTCCAGTTATGCAATAATGCCTGATTTGTGTATTTTGGCATGCTTGCTTAGTAAGAATTCTTGAGATTTAAGCAAGATTTATGCAGATGTATTTCAGAAAAGAAATGTTTTACAAAAGAGATTCCCATAATGGAAAAGATTTAGAATAAAGATTTCAAAGAAAGATACATGTTTTAGAATGAGATTTTCAGAGTTTGTGGCCCTCGTTAGAGCGACTGGGTACCCAAAGAAAGGTGTGGGATGGGCCAGGTAAGATGACCCATGAGCTCAAACATTAAGAAGAAAGGGGCGTTGGGAGAACGCATCTCCATGCAAACGAGAAAAAAAGAGAGAAAAGACTAGTAAGGTCTGCTGATTGGGATAGTAGCACGCCCGCAAGGAGACTTTCACCGTGGTAGTGTAGGAGGTTGAGGTTGGTGCCTCTCCAACAGCTTGTGGCCAGGTCACCTCTAATCAAGGTAGTACCAGAAAAGAAAAGATTTCCAGATTAGAGATTTCAGTACAGTTTTAAGTTAGAATCGAGTTGAGTTTTGGTTTCTGAGTTTTAGCCAGATTCTAATTAACATATGTGTAGACACCCCTATTCTGAAGTCACTTGGCAGCAGACTCCTCTAGATGATGCTCTGGTTGCGACCACAAAAATCCTAACCCACTTAAACCCACACAAGCCCATTCAGGCCCACACTAGTCCACTCTGACCTAATTAAAATTAAAACCAAACAAAACACATTTAAAATATTTAAAATCCAATTAATTAAACAAAAACCCTAATTCAAGTCAAAGTCAAATAAAATCCACTTAAAATCCAACTAATCAAACAAAAACCCTAATTCAAGTCAAAATCAATAAAATCCAATTAATCAAACAAAAACCCTAATTCAAGTCCAAATTAAATGAAATCCACTTAAAACCCAATTAATCAACCATAAACCCTAATTTAACCATAAACCCTAATTAAAACATAAAAAAATTAAGTAAACTCAAAACAATAATTAATTGAATTCAAAACCCTAAGTAAAACACAAAAAACCTAAATTAAATCCAAAAAGCCTAAATTAAAATTCAAAACCCAAATTAAACCATAAACCCTAATTAAAACATAAAACACTTAAGTAAACTCAAAACTTAATTAATTAAATCCAGAACCCTAATTAAAACACAAAAACCCTAAATTAAATCCAAAACGCCTAAATTCAAAACCCTAATTAAACCATAAACCCTAATTAACACACAAAAAATGTAATTAAAAAAACAAAATCCCTAATTAAACTAAAAATCTAATTGAAATCCAAAACCTTAAAACTAAACTAGTTAAAACCCTAAAAAGCCCTAAAATAATTAAAACTCTAATTTAACAAAATCAAAATTTAAAGAATCAAAACCCAAAAATCCCTAAAAATTCCAAAAAAAAAACCTAAAACAACAAAAACCCTAATTTAAAACCGACTAATTAAACCCTAAATTACAAAATCAGAAATTAAATTAAAATCACAAAATCCCAATTTAAAAACCTAAAAACAAAACCCTAAATCCATAAAAAAATCCAAAAAACGAAAAAAAAACAAAAACCTAAAATAATTATAACCTAATTTAAAACTAATTAATTAAACCTTAATCTTGAATTTAAGTGAAATCATAAAACACAAATAAAAACCTAAACCTAAAACTCAAAATCCATTTAAAAATCTTAAAAATAAAACCTTAAAACAAATAAACAAAAGAAAACAAAAAAAAGCCAAACCCTAAGCCCATTTGCAGGCCAATAAGCCCAATACACCTTTAAATCCAAAAACTTTATAAACAGAGAAAAATAATTCCAACGACGGTTCTGGCGACCCTTGATTTTCCCAATGAGCCCTCCGACGACGTCCCACGAACCTTGGAGTGAATCTTAGAGCTTCGAGTTCTCCGATCAACTTCCTTCGACTCACGCGCACGATCCTACGACGCCTAATGGCTGAGGAGGAGGATCCACGGCGGAGGAAAGCCTCACCAGAGTATAAAACTTCTGCCGCCGACCAATCATGACAAATTTGCTGCCAACTGCTTCGAGCCTTCTCCCAGCGTGCTTTAGTCCACCCTAGAATCCCCAGCGATCCCCACATCCAGAAACCTCCTCCACAAGCCCCGTCCCGCAATCAGAAGCCCACAGCTAGAGCGACGTCAAAGGAGCCTTGCCGTCGAGCGCCACCAAAGACCACGTGAACAGCCAGCCAAGTACACCTCTCTTCCCTTCTATTTTAGCTCAGTAGGCCTAGTAGAATCCCTTTAGGATCCCGGACATAAGCTACAATAGTGAGCTCCCCCGCTGCTTGCCGTCGCCTCACCTCCGATGGTGGGTTCACCACCACCGACGTGGCCTCAGGCCCCCTTGATCTTAGACAAGGCCCCCGTGGGCCTCTCCTCCCTCCTCCTCTTCTCTCAAGTCCCCCACCACTCTAGAGGAGCCACTCCGACATTCACAACTAGCCCCGCCGTTGCCGCTACCGTCGACCGTCACTACTGAAGTCACTGAGTAGGCAAAGCACAGTAGCCATGCCTCGACTGAACCAAGGCCCCTGGAAGGCTCCCCGTGGACCACTGAGCGTCCCACGACCGCTGCTCGAGCGCTCCCGCCGCTGCAACGCCGTTCCCACCACCGTCACGATCGCCACCAGAGTCCGTGAAGGGGGGAACACCCCAGGCCATTCCAACCATGCCCGAGTCTCCCCACAGCCCCGTAGTGCAACCTCAGAGCTCCTCCGACCTCCGCTGCGTCAAGCCACTGCCCTCGGATGCGCTTCAGTGGAAATCCCCGTCGTCGGAGAAGAACGTCGGCGAGAGGGATCGACAAGACACTCCAGCTGTTGGATCCCTTCCCCATCGCCTCCTCTAGCTTCTCCGCTTCCTGAATCTCGGATCAGTCGTCGGAGAAGCTCGGATGAGCCTCCTAGGCCGTCGCCACCGGCGATCTTCGAATCGCCGACGGTGACTGTTAATTCATTTTTTAGTTTATTTTAAAATCCTTTAACTTATTTAATTATTATATTTAAGTCATTTTTCATTACATCTGGGTCCAAATATTTGTTTTTTAGTCCCTGTAGTTTTAAACAAAATGTCAATTCTTTTATTATTTTTGTTAGTTTTGCATATGACCCCCTTACATATTTTCTTTTTTATTCCTAATAAATTAATGCATGTTTTATCACATCTAGGTCGCTCGAATCATGATTTCTTTACACTTAAGTCCTGAACATTTGCATTTAGCCCCTGAAATTTTTTAAAATGAGTTTTCCCAATGAAATTGACAATCTGAACCCTGAAGTTTTTTTAAAATCACACTGATCACCATTAAAATTGAGTTTTATCACATTTAGGTCCTGAACATTTGCATTTAGCCCTAGAAATCTTTTAAAATGACTTTTCCTTGTGAAATTTACATTCTGAACCCTGAAGGTTTTTAAAATCACATTGATTACCATTAAAATTGAGTTTTTATCACATTTAGGTCCTGAACATTTGCATTTAGCCCTTGAAATCTTTTAGAATGAGTTTTCTCTATGAAATTTACATTCTGAACCTTGAAGGTTTTTAAAATCACATTGATCATCATTAAAATTGATTTTTTATCACATTTAAGTCCTGAACTTTTGGAATAAGCCCCAGGGTTTTAAACAAGTGGGTTTCTTCTTGGAAAGTTTGCATATTAACCTTGAGAGATTGCATAATTACACATACCAGTATAAAAGCCCAATTTTTATCTCATTCAGCCCTTGAAATTTTTCATATAAGTCCCTGAGTTCTTAATAAACAATTCCTGAGCACATATAATTTGCATCCAGGCCCTTAGATTAGTTTTCAATCCATCATTTAGGGTTTTAAATGTTTTCTTGCATATTTTAGATATTTTCACTCATTGCATTTCACATTTTGCATTTAATCATAGATTCCATTTAAAAATCATGTTTTCACTGTGAATTGATCTTTAGTCTCACATTTTAATCACATTTGCACTTATGTGTGAATTTTGCACTTTAGACCCTAAGTTTTCAGGAAATTACCCAAGTGCAAATTTCACATCTCAGTGCCACATTGACATTGTATCCATCATCTGCATGTTAGAATAGAAGTCATGAATATATTTTTCATCCAGATTCTCACTCTTTTGTAAATTTTGCATCTTTGTCATTGTGTTTGTCCTTTATTATGTTTACATCATTTTGTTGTTTTTCTCCTCCATGTTTTCTTGCAAATACACTCTATGGACATTTTGCACTCATTTTGACATGACTTAAATCATGCATCACTCCCATAGTCCCATGCAAGCATTTGTCACATCTGGCCTGAAAAATGACCAAATTGCCCTTATGCCTCCAATTCATGAGCATGCATCTCAATTTTGCACTCAACCTTGCATAGTCCTTGTCCAAGCCATTCCTTAGAATTTTTGCACATTTAGGCACTTATCCATGCATTTCATATTTTTTTCATCACATTTGTGTATCAGTTTAACCTTATTTAGCGAGCATACATTTCATGCCTTTCTTTCGTGGATTTCTTTCTTCACTTTGCTTTCGAAGTCTCTCATCCAATATCCGATTTGATTTGCTTTAATCCTACATCTCAGAATTTTGTTTTGATTTGATTTGGATTTCATCACCCGAGGGCTTACACCAATTGACCGAAAGGCCCACATTGGTCCATTTGCAGATTATTTATCTCCTTTGATTTTCACAACTTTTTCCACGATTTTGAGGACTTGGGTTGACTCCACTTCCCATCTTTTTGACATTAGTATGGTTTTCCAGAACATTTTTTCCAGAAACACTGTCATTTTATGTGATTTTCTTTGCATGGCATCATTTGTTCGTTTTATGTGGGTTTCTTTGCAATTTTCCCATCTCGATTTTAGTAATGTGTTTTTCATGATTCTGCTGATCAGAGTTGTTTGCATTTTTAATTTTCTTGAGGCCTGTATGATTTTCTAAACCATTCTTTGTAAAAACCTTGTCATTTCATATGATTTTCTTTATCGTGTCATACTTTGCGATTTCGTCATTTCATGTGGATTTCTTCGCAGTTTTCGCATACCATCATGCACATCCATCCAGTCTTGTCATGGCATTCATGTTAGCATGTTCAGAGCACGATCTAGGCTTAACAAGCATTCATTTAGCCTTTAGCAAGCGATTTGGACTAGAAAGACTGAGTTTCTGGGGCGTACGAGGGTGCCTAACACCTTTCGCATGCGTAATATGAATCCTTACTCATCCTTTGGTTAACAGACATTCGGCCTTCACATTTGCATCTCATGCATTCAATCTTTTGTGGTTTTCCTCGTCTTTCCCTTAAAAGACTAGGTTGCGGCTCCTTTTCTTTTTCGTTTTATCCTATCGTGCGCCTACTTGGTATGGATGTCATCTCCTCCCTCTTGCGTGATTCTGCGCCAGACCCCTGGGTTGGCATGGTCACAATAAGAATAGAGTTTTAGGGCTAATTCCAGCCATAAAATAATATTTTAACCAAATTTGTGTTTTGAGATTAAGTTGGAGTCTAACCCAAAGTTGTTTTCAAAAAAGCAAGAAAGTATGAGGTTTTAAATAGAAACAAGAAGTCTTTTGAGAAAAGTATAAAGATTTCTCAGATAAAGAGATTTCCAAGAAGAGACATGATTTGTCGAGAATTTCCAGAAAGAGATTTTTAAAAGATTTAATAAGTTTTGTTTTGATCTTGTGGACCCAGAGCTTAGCTATTAAAATGTTTTCCACTGTGTTTTAGTGGATGCGTATTGGGTGACTTAGAAGTCATTCACGTGTTTTTTTGCTGATGTTTTGTTTTAAGATGCTCAATTAGAGTGCAGTCTAGTTCGGTGTTCGTAGACAAGAGCCACTAGTCGCACACACAGGTTCTGGGTAGATTATAGTTTATTGTCTTTATTAGTGCATTTAATTCTAGTTTAGCAGCTTAGATCCCATAGTGCCCAAGTTGAGAGCATTACACTTTTCTTCTTCTTCTTTTTCTTGCAAAAAAATTAGATTAGGGATTCGTGGATTAACAAAGTGTACTAGAGGTGTAAAGGTAAAAAGTAAACAACATAGGTTAAATGAGCACAACACTTACCCAAGGGTCTATTCCCCATGGATAACACTACATGCGATGTCTAACTATGAATACAAAAGAGAAGTGAAATGCAATTATCTAAGGAAAAACTCCCTTTTAACTGTGGAGTGTATGCAATTAAATACGATCAGTGGTCAGAGACAATGTCGCTGGAGATTATCTCTCCACTCTCCTTTCTATCAAGTTTTAGACTCAATTCTCATAAAATTTCTCCCCCTCAAAACTTTCTAAATTCCTAGTCCCCTTCATAGGTCGGGTAACTCACGTATTTATAGAGATACAAGAGGATAAAAATAAGCAAGAGATTCAAATTTGGCAAGGTTTTCCATATGCATCATGAAATTTCTAATTCTGGAGTGTAAAATGTAATCATACCTACTTTCTATGTAGAACACAGTAAAGGACGTGTTTTATGATCTTTAGACACCCAACCACCATTAATGCGGGAATATTCCCCTATTAATGGAGAATAAAGCCTAATTAAAGCCTAATTAGGTCCATGCATAGTTAGCAGACCCTTTAAAAAGGGAAATATTTTGAGTTCAAAATATTCTAAAGAAGTAAAATAGCTGGCATCAAGGTACTAAATTGCTAGGTATAAGATGCAATAAAGAAAACTATCTATGTGAGACACTACAGGGTCTGCATTTTACACTCCCAAACTGTTAACTTGCCAAATTTTGTCATGATATCAAAGACATTCAAATAGGCCAGTTGATGAGTGGAAAGGGATCTCTAAATAAGGCACGACATTTAAAACATTGAAAATTTAATTTGTGTCCCAAAAAGAAGGTTTGACTGCCTTAGGAGGGAAACGAGCTGAATGTGTAAGACATAGCTAATGTGGCGTCTAAGGTTTGATCGCCAGTTGATATGATGTCCTCTTCATCTTCGTCTTCCTCTTCTTCCTCCATCGCACTTGTCGCCACTTTTCACCACTCACAAATTGTCTTCTTATTCTTCCTCTTCGTCTTCTTCCTCCACTGCACTTGCTATCCTCTTCTTCTTCCTCTTCCTCCACTGCACTCCTCACACTCACAACCACCACCACCTCCACCCCCTCACTCACAACCAACTAGCAACCATCACCACTGCATTCCATTGCCACCACCAAGGGCTTGACGTAGGAAAGGAAAAGGAGAGAAGAAGGAAGGGTAATCTACTCAAGGTAAACATTTCTCGACTCTAATGTGATAGAAATTTGATTTGGGTTCCCCTCTTGATATTCTAGAAAAATATATTGTTGAGGTGGACATGCTTTACTTAGCAAATACTTTACTTAACAAATGCTTTAGGTGGAAATGCTTCACTACATCTGTTCTTGGAATGGGGACAAAAACAAATGATTGTTGAGGATATCTATTTAACTATGAAGTTTCAATTAAATGACATCAAAATTATAAGCCTTGCGAGTAGTTATGCCCATCCTCTAATTAATTCCATGATTGCAAGAGTTCTAGAAGTGAATGAATTTCTTGGGGAAGGGACTTCTCTTGAGTGTTAAAAATCTTCAAAAAAAAGCCCAAAAAAATATACCCAGTTGGCCAGTATCGTATTCTCAATCGTGACATTGTTTACTTACTATTAAATACCACATTATATCTATTTCATTCCATATTATAGTTTCAAGGTTAAGAATATAGAAAGATGAAACTTTTCTTTTAGAATTATTACATTTTTTGTAGTAAAATTGATGAAGCTTGAATCTTTAAGAAAATGATTTTGAGTTTATAGAATTTTGTTTGTTAACCTTGAGATTATTGTCTTCCTTCTTATTGCTCTTCTTGAAAAGTGATTATTTCATTCAACCAATCATGAGATTAAAGATATTGTCTGTGCAATGCATGGGTTCGTGAAGAATTATTTGATACTGCAACAAAATAGATATGATATTGCATTTTCAAGTTTTCATTTGTTATTTGATTTTTAGTGTCTATTCTTATTTGGTAATATTTCATATATGTGAACAAATTCCAATGAAGAAAATTTGACTGAAGATCATTTCTCTGCTATATACTTTCATTGTGAAGAAGTAATCCTTGAAGAATAATTTCAACTTTATGATGAAGAAGTAATCCTCCAAGGTTCTTTTGGTTACTTATTTATTGTTTCTTTTTGATTTAATTACATATGTTTTACTAAGTAAATATTATAATTTCTCATCGATATGCTTCCTACTTTAGTTTCCTTGTTTTTTGATACTATTTGGTCACATCAGGAATCCTTTGTTTTTCGTTTTTATGGTTATGTTCTATAGACAGGCATTCACATGATCTTGTGCTTTTGTTGAACCTATATGACAGATAGAGTGATCTTGTGCTTTACGAAATAATAATTGTGAAAAGCATTCTTTTGATTGTTGCTTTGGTCTATGATTTTTCAAACCAGGTAAGCAATTTTTTTTAAAATTAGGCCTTCATCAGAAATTTGTTTGGTTAGCATACTCATTTCATGGTCAAATTTTCAAAGTAATAAATAAATAAACAATAGTAAGGACAACATTGTAGTGACATTTCCTTATTTAGCACAACTACTTGTCTAGGAATTATTTAAGCTACCATTTAAATTCATCTAAGCATGTTTTGTTTGCTTAGTCTCAAAAAATGAACCACAAGTAGAGAAGAAGAAGGAACTAGAACCAAATGAGCACCACATGAGCAGGAGTTATTCGAACTCTTATTCTATAGGTTGTCGATGTTGTTTCCATGATGCAACTCATCGTTTGCCATCCATATACAAGGTTAGCAGATTTTATTAGAAGGGCACACTAATTTTCAAGTAACATTAGTACACTCTCTTGACTTGAGTGTTTCAAACATTATTGATACGCCTGTTGTGACCATACCGGTGGACATGGACCTGCGAGTTAGGTATGAAAATTGGACTCATAAACCAGTAAGGTCATGATGAAGAAGATAAATCTGAGGAAGGATACTCGAATCGAAAACATTATAGAAGAAGCAAGGATAAGGAAAGGAAAAATGGAGTTGCCACCTAATCTTTTTAAAATCAGAAAGACGAGAAAAATCGAATGCATAAAAATGCAAGAAGAAATGATATGAATGAATGAATGTGTATGCTCTGTGTCAATGAAAAGTGACGTAAAGGTCATTGTGGGCCAGAGAAAGGATAAGGACTTTTTTTATGCATAGGGAAGGTGTTAGGCACCCTCAAACGCCTGACAAGTCGGTTTTTTTAGGCTAATCGCTTGCTTGTGTCGCCAAATGATCATACATGCTTGTTAAGTTTAAATGGATGAATGTCACATGTTATGTTGATGGAAATCATGCAAGCTAATGCTCAGCAACGCTACACAAGTTCTAGACCGAGGCACTGATGTGTCGGTCAAAAGAACACTGAGTAGTAAGCATCATCACTCAATGGATGAATGCAAAAGTCAGAAAACATTGAGAAAACCATGCAAGGCGAATGAAGAAACTGGAGGAAACATGCAGGAATGCAAGTAGGAAAACAAATCAAGTGGTCATTGGAAAACTCGACAAACCATGCAATGCAAGTGACATCTTACAAATGCAGATAATAAAAGGTAATCAATCAAAACCATCTGGGAAAAACAAAACAGAAAAATGCAAAGTGCTCAGCTACTGTTTTGACTCAATGGGTTACGCCACCAATTCGCGCTGGCTAGATTCGCTAGCAACATCTGCCAACAACATCTGCCATCTATTTGCATTGTCGAGATTCATCACTAGAGTTGCAGAATAGACTACAAGCTTCTCATTGCACAAGATGGAAATGCAATGATGCAACGCATAATTAAAATGCATGGGAAGCTAAAGGGGGTGCACATGATCATGTTTGGATGCTCAAATGTTGATGTAGATGTGTGAAGTGTTCCGCCCACCTACCTTGTTGAAAACCGGGTTCCTCCGGCGAGGCTCTCTGAGAATTCTGTCCGAAGGCTTTGGCTATGACTGTAAATGGGTCAGGTGCAACCCGTTAACCCGAGTCAACCCAACCCGTTAAAAACAGATTAGGGTAGAGCTTTTGTATACCTGTTGACCCGTTAACCCATCACCCGCTAACCCATAAATTTAATGGGTCAGGGTTTGGGTAGCATACTATGGGTACCTGTTAACCCATTAACCCGGGGGTAATTAAGTAAATTTACCTAAACCCTAACATTTTAACATAAAATATAAATATGTATAAGTATATATAACATTTTAAGTTTTAACCTAAGAAGTAACCCACAGCCTGCACATCGCACCCCGCAGCTGACTCTCGCTCTCCCCCCACGACGGGGCGACGCTGTGACGCCCGAGTCTCTCCCTCGAGTCGGCGGAAACACCGGCAGTCTCTCCCTCTTCGGCAGTCGACAGGAGGAAGAGGAACCACCTCCCGCTCTCCGGCACCGGCAGTCGACCCCTCTCTCGCTCTCAGCTCTTCCCTCGATAGGACTTCCCTCTCTCCGACGCACCATCGTCTGTCGACAGGACTCCCCTCTCTCCGACGCAGGCTGCGGGTATCGCCGTCAACAGAACTCCCCTCTCTCCAACGCAGGCTGCGGGTATCGTCATCGACAGGAGGACTGGTAGTACAATTGTCCTCAAGGTTGCAGTGGCTTCTCCTTGCCTCTTTTTTTTCCAGAGTTTTGGGTTGTGGTTTCTCTTGTTTCTCATTGCTATTGTCTTTTTAATGCTGTTGTTTGTAGAATTCTGGGTAGTATGATCATCTCTAGCACCTGAGATGCAAATGGGTATCCTTAGAACTTGAGTTTTCTGTTCATGGATCTCGAAACTGTATACTTCACAAATCCCATCAAGGTTCCTTCTTCCTTTTGGGTTGCTTGTGAATTTTTGTTTGAGCTCTGAATTGGGTTTCTCTTGTTTTTTCTCATCGTGGCGACTTCTTCTTATTGTTGGTTGCATGCAGAAGGAATCGTGGAGGTCAGTTTTAGTGCTAGCGTACCAAAGCCTTGGGGTTGTTTACGGCGACTTGAGCACCTCACCTCTGTATGTTTACAAGAACACGTTTACAGAGGACATACAACATTCAAAGACCAATGAGGAGATCTTTGGGGTGCTCTCCTTTGTCTTCTGGACACTTACACTTGTGCCTCTGCTCAAGTATGTATTCATTGTGCTGCGAGCAGATGACAAAGGTGAGGAGGGCACATTTGCTCTGTATTCTATGATCTGTAGGCATGCTCGAGTTGGGTTTTTGCCCAACTGTCAGGTAGCAAATGAGGAACTGTCAGCCTATAAAAGAGATGGACTGGGCACCGGTGTGGGCTCCAGGATCAGGTCGTTGCTGGAGAAGCACCGTGTGCTGCAGCGAATGTTACTTGTGCTTGCACTAATTGGTACTTGTATGGTTATTGGCGATGGTATCCTCACTCCGGCAATTTCCGGTATGCAGCCACTGTTTAAGGTTAATGTTTGGGATTTTTCTTTTGTTTCTTTCAGTGTTTAATCATTAATAGATGCAATTGTTGGACTTTTAGTGTTTGCAGCGATATCAGGGCTTGAACTATCGCTATCCACCGAGCAGCATAAGTGTAAGATTCTTTACTAAAGCCTCGGTTTTATGCTAGTATCGTTTCTATGCAATGCAATGATGATAGATATATTACCAAGTTTAATTTCCAGTTGGTGGAATTTAGTGAATGGAATTAGTGATCCTAGTGCTGACTGATGTGCTTCGGTAATACTGCATGCTTTATATCAACAGTTTAGCAGTTAGGCGACTACTAGTCTTTTGAGTCCACTAGTCTTTTTAGAAATCATGATATGCATCTTTACAAAAGATTAAAAAATGTATTCTGTTTGTTTTATTTGGATTTACAACCTGATAAGATTTCTAATTACTTAATGTGACCGCGTGCCCGACCCGGAGGGAGGAGGGGTAGGGAGGAGACCACAGCCATGCCAATGGATGGCGAAGGCGCAAGGATAAAAAGAAAAGAAAAAGGAGAGGAGTCGCCACCTAGTCTTTTAGGGAAAGATGAGGAAAACCACAAATAGATGAATGCATGCATGGGATGCAGATAGGAAGGCTGGATGTCTGCTAACCAGAGGATGGGTAAGGATTCCTGTTACGCACGAGGAAGGTATTAGGCACCCTCGTACGCCCGAGAAACTCG
>JAMKQA010017924.1:0-25214 GCA_024699735.1 Posidonia australis | reverse complement strand
TGTTTTCCAGTTTTATCATGGCATGAGCCTTTTTAGCACTTGCATGAATCCTCCTTGCATCTCTGTCGGGTGGGATCTGGATCAGGTTACGGTCTGATTCAGACTCCCTGGGACGCACCAGTCAGGCGCACCCTACCCGCGCACCAGTCTGACGCACTCTATAGGCGCGCCAGACTGGCCAGAGATCAGAGCACCTGCATTTTTATGTCTCTGTTTGCATGGCTTTATCGCAGGGTTTTAAGCTTGTTTCTTTCTTATTGGATTCTCTGGTTTATCGAGATGTCACCTGGGTGTTTTTCAGCATTCAATCAAACTGTTTTCCATCTTGTTTTCTCTACTTTGTATTCAGTTCCAGGCTGAATCTGGTAGACTGGTTGCACGTTACTCCTTCGTGAGAATCCGGTGCATAAGTCCATGATCCAGTGGCCTAACTGGGTCTTGCGCCTTTCATATAGCTTCAATAGGTTGGAACCTGTGTGAGGCTATTGGCCCATGAGCACAGGGTCCATTTGCATTTGCATTTCATGTGTTTTAAATGCATGTTTTCCTGAGTTTTACTGAGTGTTTTCTGCAGCATGTTTTCCAGAGTGCATCCTCTAATGTTTTGCTTTGCATGGCTTTCTGTTTTGCCTTTGCATATTTAGCTGGCCCACCTAGACGCACTTAGGTGGTGCTTCAGACTGACGCACCAGTCTGGCGCACCAAACAGGCGCAGTATCCTGTTTTCAGTAGCACACAGCATGTCTTTCAGATGTCTGGCTTGCTTTCTCGACCCGATTTGCTTTTGGGTGTTCGTCTGATTTTCTTCCCTGATGCATTAGGAAGGCACGTCTTTGTTTTCAGCAGTTTTCCCGCATCTTAGCTTGCATTTAGGCATATAGTAAGCAATGATGAGAAATCACTCAAAATGATACAACTTTGATTATGTTTATGCAATATCATTGCATCACGCACCTGACCCGAAATAAAGAGTGATACTCCTGAGCATTAGGACACACCCCTACACATCATGCACCTACTAGCATAAGGCACTAAGCATAGCATGACATATCGCCCTCGGGCGTACAGCAAGAGGCTGAAAGGCCGACATTCATTTGCAAAAGAGAAATCATTAGAAGACCGATTCGTCGGGCGTGCGAGGGTGCCTAACACCTTCCTCGCACGTAACAGGGATCCTTACCCGCATTTCTGGTTTTATGCAGCCCTTTTTTGTTTGTTTGCATGATTTTCATGTGTTTTATGGTTTTCCTCGTCTTCCATAATAGACTAGGTGGCGACTCCTGCATTTTGCATTTTTCCCCCTTTTCTTTTTGTCGTGGCTTTGTCGCTCTTTTGGCACACACATCACCTACCCGTGTGGGCCACCCCCGTCGGCATGGTTACAGACGGTTTAGGATCGACGTGGACGGTCTGGAGGGAGACAGTGGAGACTGACTCGACCTTTTCTTTATCATGATCCTCCGCCATGACAACAATTATGTCGTTGCCCCAGTGGAACTTAACCATGCAATGGTGGGTCAAGGGGATCACCTGATGCTTGTGCAACCAAGGGCACCCAAGTAGAAGATTAAAAGAGGGCTCTAGATCCGCAATGTAAAATTCGACATCGAAAACTACAGGCCCTATGGTGAGAGGAATAACCAACATCCCCAATGCGTCGTGATGCGTGTTATCAAAAGCCGTCATTCCATTCGTAATTGGTATGACATCCTTGATTTTGAATCTGATTTTATTTGCTATGCGGAAAGGGCAAACGTTAAGGCCAGTGCCATTATCAACCAAAGTGAGGAGAATTCGGAAGCTTCGATATTGCGTCGTAATGAATAGGGGCTTGTTATGATTGATTCCTGTCAGAGGCAATTCCTCACTAGAAAAGGAAATAACACGTGGCTCTGCAATCATTGCCCCAGCGAAATAACATGGGGGAGTCGTGAGCAGCCTAAAAGACCCTGAGGAAGGCCTCTCGATGTTCTGCAGAAGTATGGATGAGATCCCAAATGAAGATATCAGCCTTAACCTTCTTCAGCTGAGATGTGATGTCGACAAAGGGCTGCCCCTGCCGGGTCGAGGAGGTAGGGACTGAGCAAGGGACCTTCCTAGAAGGTTGAGTAGTTGGCTGAGGATGGGAAGACGTTGGACAGGTAGGCTGGCCTGCCAGGGCTGGTGGCCTATACACCCTCCCTGACCTGGTGACTTCTGCGCACATTTCTGTGGCATAATCATAGGGTACACGATGAGTGTCCCTCATCAAGTGGACGACAAGAAGGGTACGTTCTGCCAGCTCTAGCGGTGCCGACAACGAACTGACAGAAAGTTGGTATGACTGGGGAGGGTGTTGGATAGGATGCTGCACTGGAGGATGCTGGATCAAAGACTGGACAGGATACTGGACAGGAGACTGGACAGGATGACTAGGCATGGGTCGAGCTAGTAAGCGAATGGGTGACCTAGAGTGCGTGGTGGGCGGTGAGGCGGTACGCTCTGCCCTAGCGGTCAACCGTATCATGTGGACGGCTGACTTAGAATCGGCGTGACTCAAACGATAGAGATGAGTAGGGAAGGGCTCATCAACAGTGTGTATCAGGTCAGAGGGGTCTACTACGGATGTCGAAGACCCAGAAGTGGAGAGAAAATGGACTCCTGAGGACCCAAGGCCTGTTGAGTTGTTATGTGCAGGCATGGGCTGGTTGACAATATTGGTATAGGTCGGTGCTGCTTGTGCTTGTGTAGGTGGTGGTGCAGGTGCAATGTGTGCCTCCTGGGTGTCGATGACGATGACCTTGCAGTCAATCAAGTCCTGAATGGAGTTCCGAAGAGCCATGCAATTGTCCATCGAGTGGCCCACGTAGCGATGGAAATTGTAGTAGAGACTCATGTTGTACCACCCCGGAAGAGGATTCAGTGGGGGGCAGATCTCCAGGAGCTTCAAGAGTGACACCACCTTAGGGAGGATGGCACACAGCGGCTCAACAAGTGGTGTATATTGTCGTGCAACACACGGAGGCCTTCTCTACCCTGGGTAGGGTCCTTGCCAGACCAGTGTCGCGGGATACACCGGCTGGGCGATGGTGGTGATCTATTGTGTGTGCGGTGCCCTAGATGTAGGTTCATAGACTAACTGACTCGGGCTTGGTTGGTTCACTACATTGACGGGCGTGGCGGTTGACCCTACGTATGCGACGGCAAGCTTGGGAGGATCCTGCCTCTTAGGGTAACTGGTGCCAGCACCGTTGCGAGTGCTGCTGCTCGCTTGGTGATCCGAGGATGAGACTTGTTTGGCAAAAGCGGCGAGCGCAAAAAAGCCACCACTGCAGAGGGAGCTCTCTACACGTGCGCCTGCCCGAATCAGAGATGGGAAGGTGGTGACAGGTTGAATGCTCAACAAAGCCCCAACATCCGGCTACACACCTCGAATAATAATTTCGATAGACTCCTCGTCGAAGGGACTATCTTTTACTTGCGATGCAAGGGCACGCCAATGGCCGACATACTCCCCAAACGGCTCGTGGGACTTCTGTCTTGTGGCGACAAGGTCCTCCCTCTTTGGGACCAAGTCGAGATTAAAGGCATACTGGTCCATGAACGCCTGTGAGAGGTCGTTCCAAGTCTTAATCGAGCCCATGTCAAGCGACGTGAACCACTTGAGGGCCGGACCGATGAGACTCTTTTGGAAGAGGCGGATTAGCAGCCACTCCTCAGCCTGAAACTGAGCAAAATCTCCACAATATGCCCAAAGATGTGCAATGGGGCAACCCTTACCGTTGTACTACTCGAAATCTAAGATTTGGAATTACGGTGGGAGTGTCGCCTTTGGGAAATAACAGAGGTCCCAGAATCCGTAGGGTTGGTGATCGCCTCCCCGCACTTGTCGAAGTGCTCTCTCCAGGTCACCCACCCTGGCGTGGATGATATCTGGAGTAGGGAGAAGGGCCAAATATGTTGTGTGGGTCGCACCTAAGTACCCCTCCGGGTCCACCATCATGCCACCTGGTGCTGCGGCATGATGGCCATCATATCTGTGCAAGAGTGCCAGGTGTGATTGTGGAGGTGAAGTTGCTTGGACCTGATGGTGTGCAGAAGGAGGATGAACGGAGAATTGTGTGGTAGTGGGTGCTGAGTGTGGGAGTAACAGCTGCTGCAGCGGTACGACACTAGGCTGCAAACTCTAAGGATGTTGGACTCCAACCAACCCGAGGGGTTGGCCACTAGATGCTGGAGTTGAATGTTGTGCAGTGGTGTGGTGTGTCTGAGCCTGTGGTGTCACACCTAATGTTGGTGCAGTGAGGAGCTGGGGTGAGGGCTGAGGTAGTGGCACCGATGCTTGGAACACAGGAGCAGGCTGTCGGGGAGCCTCAGGAATATTGGGATCTATAGTGGATTGGATTGCAAAAGCCATGCCCTCGATCTTCTGAGCGAGAGCCAGCAGATATTCTGCCTATGCAGTAGGAGACCCCTCAGGGATAGCAAGGGGTGGCACAGTCAGAGGTTCAGAAGTCACAGATGGGACAGGGGCAAGTTGCCCTGGAGGCAAGGAATCTGCAAGGGATGTTGCCACAGTGGACGGAGTGCCAAAAGAGAAGGAACTTTGAGGAAGTGAGGCCATCAGTGATACATCTAGAACCCGAGCTGGGGTCACTGCGATGGACTCAGTGCCTGGCTCTAGACTGGTCGAGGTCAGTGGATGTCCTATAGGATGGGGGATAGAACCTCTGTGATGCACGAAGGGGACTGAAGGAACAGCTGAAGACACAGCAAGGGTAGGAGGTGCCCTTCGGAGCAGTAGTAGCGGAAAGAGAATCGCTAGTGCGCTTGGCGATAGCTGACCGGGAATGGGTGAGAAACGGGCTATGGTGGCAAATAAGGGGATGAATCCTAGGACGAGCTATCGTCAAAGTGACGGATAACTTAGGAAAAGATGATCAGCAACAGGCGTCGCAAACAGGCGAGCCAAGGCAAGAACGCTCGAGTAGTGGCTAATGAACTCAAGCTCTACTACCTGGAAAAGAGCAAACTACTGGTGTTAGAACCAACAACAAAATGCAGTTTGTTATGGTGGCCTGAATGGCATTCATGCACATGGATGCAACTAACATGATCTCTCTCACCACTAAGTGTTTTCTAGAAGGTCGTCTACTCCAGGATCACACATGGGTAAGTAGGTCTCCGACTCGGGCTAGAAAGTAAAGGTCCTCGCTCTAAATCTTGGCCAAAGGGTAGGCAGTGAACGAGTGGTGTGTTGGTGGCCACATCTCCTGCAGTATCATGGAGCTGTACCCTCTACTAACACCGATACGACCCTAGACAAAGGGGGACAAACTAGCAACACGTCCTACGCCAAAGCCATAGAACGGGCTACTAGCATTGTCTTTCGCGGACTATAGGTGAACTCAGGGGAGAAGAATGTATGCCCTAGATGATCAATCATGTGATTTGCTTTAGTGGTTTTTAATTGCATTTTATTAACCATGGGGAGAGTTTGATTTGGACTCTAGTTTTGCCTTATTAGATGTTCTCTGAGTTTGTGTGTTTTATTTTAACCAGAGGGGGGAAACAAACATGTCTCCACTCTCCTAGGCATGTCAAGTGCGAAAAGGGGAAGAAAACACACAAGTAAGGCAAGCATGCAAGCAAACAACAAGCAAAAGGCATGATCATGGCAAGTGCAAGTGTCGTGCTATCATGATTGTGAAAAGAAAAACATCCATCATATCAAAAGGCAGGATACATAGCATGTGTGTGCAATGACAGAGCAAATGAGTAAAAGAAAGTGCAAAAAGGCTCGCTAACTAAACAAACAATCACCAACGAGGCAAACAAACAACATATGAAGCCAAAGAAAGCAAAAAGACTAACCTGAAATCTAGAATCTTGTACTCCCCAACGGAGTCGCCAGTTCTGTGACCATGCTGTCCTAGGGGTCCGACACAGAGTCGCGCCAAAGAGAAGGGATCACAGCCATGCCAAGATGGTGAAGGCGCAAGATAGGATAAAAGAAAAGAAAAGAGGAGTTGCCACCTAGTCTTTTAAGGGAAAGACGAGGAAAACCACAAAAGACTAAATGCATGAGATGCAGATGCGAAGGCCGGATGTCTGCTAACCAGAGGATGGGTAAGGATTCCTATTACGCACGAGGAAGGTATAAGGAACCCTCGTGCGCCCAAGAAACTCGGTCTTTCTAGCCTAAATCGCTTGCTAAGGCTGAATGAATACTTGCTAAGCCTAGATCATGCTCTAATCATGCTAATATATATGCCATGACAAAGCTAGAGCAATGTGCAAAGTGGTATGCAAAAACTGCAAAGAAATCCATATGAAAAGATGAAATCACAAAGTATGACACGACAGAGAAAATCACATGAAATGACGATGTTCTTAATGAGAAAAGCTTAGAAAACCATATTGATATCAAGAAAATAAAAAGTGAGGTCGACCCAAATCCTCATAATCATGGAAAAAGTTGTAAAAGTCAAAGGGGAGAAATAATCTGCAAATGGGCCAATGTGGGCCTTGCGGTTAGTTAATGTACACCTTCGGGCGATGAAATCCAAATCAAATCAAAAGATCTGAAAGGTAGTATTAAAGCAAATCAAATCAGATATCGGATAAGAAACTCTGGAGACAAAGTGAAGGAAGGAAATCTGCAAAGGAAAGGCATGAGATCCCGGCTCGCTAAATACGGAAGCAAATGTGAGGAAAAATAATATGAAATGCATGGATAAGTGCCTAAATGTGAAAAGATTCTAAAGGATGACTTAGACAAGGACTATGCAAAACTGAGTGCAAAAATTAAGATACATGCTCATGAATTGGAGGCATAGGGGCAATTTGGTCATTTTCCCGGCTAGATGCGATAAATGCTAGCATGGGAGTGATGCAAGGTCTAAGTTATATCAAAATGTGTGTCAAATGTCAAGAAGATGTTATTTGCAAGAAAACATGAAGAAGAAAAACAACAAAATGATGTAAACACAATAAAGGAAAAAACACAAGGGCCAATATGCAAAATTCACAAAAAAGGAGTGAGAATTTAGACGAAAAACATATTCATGAGTCCTATTCTAACATGCAAATGATGGGTCCAATGTCAATGTGGGCACTGAGATGTGGAAATTGTACTTGGGTAATTTCCTGAAAGTTTAGGGTTTAAAGTGCAAAATTCACACATAAGTGAAAATGTGACTAAAATGTGAGACTAAATATCGAATCTCAGTGAAAACATGATTTTTAAATGGAATCTATGATTGAATGCAAAATATGAAATGTAATGAGTGAAAAATATTCCAAAATATGCAAGAAAAATATAAAACCCTAAATGATGGATTTGGAAATAATCTAAGGGCCTATATGCAAATTGTATGTGTTCAGGAATGGTTTGATTTGAATCCAGACACTTTTATGCAAAATTTCAGGACCTGAATGTGATAAAAAAGAGGCTTTTATATTGGTTAGTGCAATTATGCAAATTGCACAAAGAAAACTCATTTTTTTTAAGTTCTAGGGGCTTAATGAAACTTTTTAGGACCCAAATGTAAAGAAAATTCAATTTTAATGATAGATAGTGTGATTTTTAAATATTTTAGGGCTCAAATTGCAAATTTCCTAGAAAAAATTCATTTTAAAAAGCTTCAGGGGCTAAATGCAAATGTTTAGGACTTAAATGTGATAAAAACTCAATTTTAATGATGATCAGTGTGATTTTTAAAATCCTCAGGTCCAGAATGCAAATTTCACGAAGAAAACTTATTTTAAAAAGATTCAAGGGCTAAATGCAAATATTCAGGACCTAAATGTAAAGAAATCATGGTTCTAGGGACCTAGATGTGATAAAAACATGTAGGAATATGTTAAGAATAAAAAAAGGAAACATGCAAGGGGCATATGCAAAATTTACAGAGAAAATAAAAGAACTAAATGTATTTTAGAACTATAGGGACTAAAACGCAAATGTTTGGACCCAGATGCAATAAAAAAGGATTTAAATGTAATAAACTAAGGACCTAATAAAAATAAACCTTAACTAAAGGGCCTGGGCCCAAATAGGTCTCCTTCGAAGATTGCTGGAGGATCGCCGACGTTCTCCCTCCGATGATGCATCAGTGGCTATCCAGTGGCGGAGGGGGGCGCACGGCGGTTGAGGAAGCTTCGTGAAGTCACGGCGACCATCTCCGGGAGGTTGGGCAAGGCTGGGGAGGCCTAAGGCCTCCCCCCCACCTTACGCTCTGGCGAAGTCCTCT
This sequence comes from Posidonia australis, assembly GCA_024699735.1. Taxonomy (NCBI): domain Eukaryota; kingdom Viridiplantae; phylum Streptophyta; class Magnoliopsida; order Alismatales; family Posidoniaceae; genus Posidonia; species Posidonia australis. The sequence continues at coordinate 16,980 of JAMKQA010017924.1, read as the reverse complement.
GAATGGCGACAGAGAAGACGATGGCGCCGTGCAACGGCTCTCCGACAACTAGAGCGGCATGGGGACACACGACGGACCTCCAGAGCGGCAGGAGGAGTCTTCTGATGGCTTCAACAAGGGCTAGGGTGGTCTCAGTCGCTCCTCCCATCCCCTGCGTCGGCGATGGGGCTGCAGTGGACCATTAGGGTGCTCCGACGGTCCAGACGGTGATGGAGCGACACGGCTAGCTTCATGGAGGCGCGGCGGAGGTCTCTAAATCGAAGGCGTGATGCGAGGAAGCTCGGTGATCCCCTGCACTTCTCAATGGCGATTAACGGTGGCAGCTGGAAGCGGCTCTGGCGAAGGTCCTCTGGAGTGGAGCGGAACCAGAGAGATGGGGAAGAGGAGAAGAGACTGGAGGAGGGGAGAAGAAAAGAAGAGGAGGAGAGGCCCCCGGGGGGACCTTGCTAGAGGCCAAGCGGCCTGAGACCCCACTAGTGGGCTGAACCCACCACCGGAGGTGGGTCGACGGCAGGCAAGAAAGGGGGAGGTCTGCACAATCGTGGCCTAAACAGGGGAACCCTAACACTTCTACTGACCTATTGCAATGGAAAAGGGAAGGGGAAGGAGATTACCTGACGTGGACTGTCTGCTCCGGCGTGAGGGATCAATGGCGGCGCTTGGATTCTCCGACGACACTCTGGCTAGAGGCTTCTGGGTTGAAGAAAAGAAGGTGGAGGAGGTTGTCTAGGTGTCCTCGCAGTTTGGGTGTAGGGAGAAGATTTTTTAATTGCAGCAGAGGGGCTGGAGGCTCGTGGATAAGGATGGCAAGTAGATCAGTTCGACAGTGAGGTTTTTAAACCCCGGCGAACCTCCGCAGGGCCGTCGCAGGATCGAGCGTACGGGCTGGGGACGCTTGAAGGAGATCATAAGGATGTTGCGGATATGCTCCGAAGATCTCGGGGTTGACTGGAGTCGTCGCTAGAGAAAAAGGAGCTCGCTGGAATTATTTTTTGTTTTTATAAAGTTTTGGATTTAAGCATTGATTGGGCATATTGGATTGAGTTTAGGCCGGCGAATTGGTCTTTTTTGTTTTGGTTTTTTTTGTTTTTGGAAATTTTAGGTTTTTAATCAGGTTTTGTGGGTTTAACTTAATCTCTGATTTTGTAACTTAATGTTTAATTAAGGTTTTATTTTGTTTATTTTTGGGATTTTCATGGATTTTATGATTTTGATTTTAAGTTTTTAATCAGGGTTTTTTGATTTGAATTAGATTTTTAATTTTCGGACTTAGCGTTTAATTAATTGGTTTTAAATTAGGGTTTTGGATTTTAATTAGGGTTTATTGGTTTATTTAGGGATTTTTGGATTTTAAATTTTTGATTTTAAGTTTTTAATTAGGATTTTGTGATTTAAATTTGATTTTTAATTTTGGGATTTAGGGTTTAATTAATTGATTTGAAATTAGGGCTTTGGATTTTAAATTAGGGTTTATTGGTTTATTGAGGGTTTTTAGTTTTAATTAGGATTTATTGGATTGATTAGGGTTTTGAATTTTAATTAATTAGGGTTTTTAATTGATTTTGACTTTAATTTGGATTTTCACTTAATTACTTGGATTTTAAATAGATTTAAGTGGATTTGATTTCACTTTGACTTGAATTGGGATTTTGTTTTATTAATTGGATTTTAAATGGATTTTATTTGATTTTGACTTGAATTAGGTTTTTTGTTTGATTAATTAGGGTTTTCATTTTATTAATTGGGTTTTAAGTGGATTTAATTGGATTTTATTTAATTAAGGTTTTTATTTGTTAAGTTTGGGTTTTTATTGGATTTTAAGTGGATTTAATTGGATTTTACTTAATTAGGGTTTTTATTTGATTAATTGGATTTTAAACCAATTTAAATGTGTTTTGTTTGGTTTTAATTTTTATTAGGTCAGAATGGGCTAGTGTGGGCCTGATTGAGCTTATGTGGACTTAAGTGGGCCAGGATTTTGATGGTCGCAACTAGAGCATCATCCGAAGGAGTCTACTGCCAAGTGACTCCAAAATCGGAGTGTCTACAATATCAAAGAGTTCAAGTTATCACAACTAACATTTTTTCATATAATCAAAACAAAAAAAACAACTAATCTATGTTTTCAATCTACCCAAAATTATTTTCATGAGCCAAAAAACCCAACGAAGCAAAAGTAGAAAGGAATACCATCCATGGTGCGTCCATAATGTTGAAAAAGGAACAAATCACATATTTCCATATCTCAAATATTATATTGTAGGACTCCATATCACAAATCACATATTTCCATAACACAAATGTAAGACTCCATATCAAAATCATATTACAAATTTAAAAGAGAATTTGCTAAAAATGTTGTCGTCATGGAGTACTCGCAGCCTTTAGGGTGCTACTATGAAGGCCATGGTGGTGGATTGCAATGGAGGTGATGTTGGGTTTAAGAGGTGCCATTAGGGATGTGCACCTAATTGGATCATAAGTTTTTATGGAGGATGTGTTGCCTTTTGCTAAGGAGGTCGTGGAGAACATGGTGTATGGTTGTTGTAAAGGTGGGTTGCCACAAGTCTAGGGTTTAGGGGGAGTGGCGAGAAAAGGGGAGATACGATGGAAGAGGGAGATATGGTGGGGTCAAGGGCAAAAGGAAAAGAGCAAGGCTAAAGTGGTCCATTCTTGTAATTCTCAAATAAGTGGTTCAAAGTTGATAATACCACTTATGAATGGAAATGTTTTGTCAATAACGCATTAGAAAATTAGATAGAGGAGTAGTACAATAGTGTGAAGGTTATTGTGTGCATATGTTCACCAACATAGTACCATGTATATTTATAGATAAAATAAAACCCTAATTGGGTATACAATGAATGGATATACAAAGGAATCTTTTATCCATGTGCAGTGAAACCAACTCACTACATGGCAAGAAATGACAGCAAATAAATGTTTGAACAGGAGCCAATCATTAGTAGCAATGAGAAAACAATGATTAGCAATGATTAGCTCTAATATGACACCTCAAGCTGGAGGGTCATGATAGCAAAGACTTAGCTTAAACTAAAGAAGATCGAAGCGAGCAAGGGATAGAGGTTTGTTGAAGATGTCAATGACTTAAGATACTATTAGAATATACTTGACATGAAGAAGACCTTCAGAAGCAAGATCTCTGATGAAGTGAAGATCAACCTCAAAGTCTTTGGTGTGTAACTTAAAGATGGCATTGCTGGAGAGGAAGGTGGCACTTATGTTATCACACCAAATCATCAAAGTTGTTGGAGAGGCGAAGTGAAGTTCTCGAAGAAGAGACCGAAGCCAAACAAGTTCCTAAGTGGCATCTACAACAGCTCAATACTCTAATTTTGTGGATGAATGAACCACCAATGCAACTTACGTGTAGACCAAGACACCAAGTTTGATCCAAGGAAGATTGCAAGATACCAAATTCTCAACTGGGAACCAACCCAATCAGCATCAAAAAACACATCTAGAGAGAGTAAGAAGGAGCTCAATGATGATGTCTTGAATAGAAGTCCATCAGAGATGCTATGTTTGAGGAAGCAAGGAATTCACTTCACAGCACCCCAGTTAGCATAAGTAGGTGAAGCCATGAGCTGACATGCCTAATTAATAGCAAAAGAAAGATGAGATTGCGTAAGGAGTTTCTACTGAAGAGCTCCAACAACTCAATGATAGAGAGTAGGATCTAAGAATTGTGCCTCTTGAAGAGTTTTGATTTTCATGGTGTTGTGGAAGGTACTGATGCATGTCCTCCCTTCCTCACTATCTCAACTCCCAGTTCCTCTACTATCACACCTATGACACCCATGACCAGAGCACTAGTTACCTGAGCTCCTCCCACCACTACCTCAATCCCAAAACTTGCCTTCACCACATGGATGCATCATGACCAACTTCTTCTTACCTGTACTCTCTCTCTCTCTCTCTCTCTCTCTCTCTCTCTCCTTCTTCCTCTCCCTCTCCCTCCCTCCCGCACCAAGCTGGAGCACCACAATGACGCACCAAAGTGGCACACCATGCTGACGCACTAAGCCGACGCACCAAGCCGACGCACAGAGGTTCTCTTTAGGGTGGCCATTCTCACTACATCCTATGATGTTTGGTAGTCTTTACGAACGTCATTGGCTCACCATCACACACACAATCCTTCAAATTAATCTGCAACTTTAGAATCTAATGAAACGAGACTCCAATGTCATAAGCTCTGGTCTACTGAATAGCCACTCTCTGTTACCAACTTCAATGCTATTGTTTACAATAACCTTGGCGCTAATTTTAGTGAGATGGTCACAACCTTGTCCACAAGACTAGACCTTGCCTCATTTCTTGAGCTCCATAGTCTACTACTTAGGCATAAAATTAGGCAAACCTCTCAACATGTGGTGGTACCCACCTTACCAACAACTCAATCATCTCTTACTACCTACTTCACACAAGGACCTCATGGCTACTCTAGAAGATGTCGTGGTGGCCGTAGTAGCAATGACAAGCATGACCCAGGCCCTGTGTGTGGTGTGTTTCGTCACAAGTCACAACCCCTACAAATGGAGGTATCATGTCCAAAGTGTTGCTCTGATACCATGTGAATGCTACTATAAGGAATAATAGTAGAAGATGGAGTATACAATGAATGGGTATATAAAAAAATCTTCTATCCATGTGTAGTATAACTAACTCACTACACAACAAGAAATAAAAGCAAATAAGATGTGAACAAGTGCCAACCAATAACAACAATAAGAAGAAAATGATTAACTATAATAAGTAGAACATAATTAATATTAATGTGAATGCAAAGCTTAAAAAGGCAAATCAATGGTAATTGATTAATGGAGTAAAGGACAATACGAAGAAATGAGGACATAGTACCAAATATTAGCAAATTAACGTCTCTGATCAACAAGCAGCCAATAATGTCATACTCCTGATTAAATTTCTAAGGTTATTTGTATTTAATATTTAAGTTTTTTAATTAAATATAAAAAATGGACCATACAAGCCAGTTACATGAAATGGGCCAAAACCGGAGCAAGCCACCTCTGAGATAAATGAATTCCACCAACCACTTCCATGTGTTTTGTATTGTACGTAAAAGAAATTTTTGTTTTACGAAATTATACCGTGCCCTTAAATGGGATTGCAGATGTTTGTTCAACAGAAGAATCTAATTTCAGAACCAAAAAAAAACAACAGAAGATTCAGCGGCAGATCGGTTTGCCACAAGATTACCCGCTTATTGTGTAGGGAATACAATCTCATATTCCAGCAATATCTCAATCGAAAAATGCAAGTCTTATCAAGCAACAACCGAACACCGGATGAGCATTGAGCATGGAGAACCCGGTAATGAAACTAACATCCTAAGTCAAACAACATGGGCTAAACCTATCAAATAGATAAAGCAAAGATGATTGGAAGGAAAAAAATTGATGGGTTTAATATACTAGTTTCGGTAATATAGTATAGAAAGGAACATTTTATGCTCATTCAAATTTCAAGATGATGTGAATGTTTAGGGGGCATGTTGCCTTCGAGACCTAATCCATGGCTGCATCTAAATTCCCAGATCAAAAGAGGGGAACTCGTACGCATTTTTTGATACGTTGCAACGTTCGTCAGAAGCTTCTACAGTAACATTCAGAGCTTCGCACGGTGAACACATTAGGCCAGGTAAGACCGTAGAGGATAACTCAGATCTTTCATCAACAATATCGGATCTTCCATCAGCAGTTATCTTTCTGCATATTTGAACCTGCATAAAAAAATTATTATGTTCTGAAATGTGATCAATGCAAATAAACATATGATTAAAGTGCTTCTGTATGAAAGGCACGAGATGTCACATCATGATACGTATCTCATGAAACAAAAGTTCAGTAAAAATGGACGTGTGACACAAAAGGAGCTGGCTCAACCTTGTTTGAGATTTCATCTGGAGAGGTCTCTAAGCATTTACCATCTGGCACACCATGGAGTAACACCTTGTCACTGCTAAAATCTACATACGCTGGAAGCGGCATTAAAAATTCTGAAGTATGAAACTGTTTTGCTGTGGACTCTATAGGTCGAAGACTCTCCCCAGGCAATGTCTTTTTAAACTTAGATAAAATCTGGAAGGCTAAAATCAAGAAAATAGAATAACATACAGTAAATTAAATGATAAGAAACATAAGAACTTAACAAATAAACAGAGAGTTTAAGTAAACAATTATAAGTTCTTAATCGACTTTGAAGGCAACATATGACACTAAATAAAAAAATGAAGAAGCACAATTGTTATAATCTACCCAACTGCACATTCTTCCATGATCAATAGGCTCCCATTTAAACATGGGGCAGTACATTCAAATTTTCTATCAATGGTCATAAATCAACTACTTCTGTATGCATATCAACAGCAATAGTGGGAAGGTGAGCAATACTGAGAGAATCCACAGGGGTTGTCGACATGGGCATCCACTATAAAGAAGTGCAATAAATTATAGCAATATTACTAGTAACATTTGCATTCAGAAGATAAGCTTACCATCCTGAAGCAGCTTGCTAGGGATCTTGTGGGAAGGTGAGCTGTTGCTGCTGTTGGAGAGTCCCTTCATGAGATTCTTCTTGAAGTTTTCTACAGATCCAAGGAGTATACATGCTATTAGCACAGTCATATATGTAATGCAAATTAAGCAGACATGATGCAAGTGACAAACTAGTGCAATAATAGCATTCATGTGATGGGATAACCATCATAAAATGGCGTGTTCCCCATAACTCCAACTTCCACAGAAAATTGGTTAACTTCTGAGCTGCTACCTGCTGCAACTTCCTCTAAGAAATTGCTCTGCTTGAAGTCCTCTGTGTATTCAAGTAATGCCGTTAAAATTGCATGAACAAAATCAAGGCAGCACAATGTGGTAAGTGAAATTTGGAAATGCATTACTGGGAATTACATAATGTCGTACTTCTAGTGCTTCCAATAGAGCTAGGGATATTGCTGTCTTCTGAGACGCCAGGGGATACAATTTCCTTTGCCAAATTATTCTTCTTCAAATTTTCTGCACATTCAAGCAAAGATATCATTCAGATGAACTTGTGAACAATATTACATTGCAAACTGCAGAGTTCACATGATATACTAACCGTTGTGAAGACATTTGTTTCTTAGAGCTCGTCCAGATGTAGTGGCCTTAGTGGTTCTAGCTATACATTCCTCCATCAAATTATTCTTCTTGGACTCTTCTGCATGTTGCAGTGAGTCTATTGAAAATTAAAATTACACCATGGAATACGAATATGAGTCAATTTCCTTATGTTTTATTACTTCAAACATAACATGTCGTTAATTTTAATATCTATTATTAAATATGTTTTGGGAAAGTGACGATTTAACATAAGTGGCATTTGTGCATCACAAAAAAGGGAGAATTTGGCAATTTGTTTGAATGGTGGTTAATAATCACATAATTCATACATATGTTATTCCCATTCATGTTTATAAATAATAGATTATCAATCATATGTTATATTAAATCATCCTTTTATTTTCCTATTCATATAATTGATAATCTATTATGTGTTCTATATAGACTATGCTAGTTAGATAAGAATTTTTTAGTTTGATTTTTGCGATTGAAAGGAAGAGAGAGTGAACTAGTTGATCATCATATTAATTGCATAGTGAATTCAAAATCTTAGACTTCATTATATAATTTTAAGAATCAAAATTATCACATTTTCGTTTATTTTACTAAATTCCAATTCCATCTTCATATCTTCCATCATAATTTGACAATTTGAATTAAAATCTAAAATTTACTATTCTCTATGAAATTGACCCAAATTTGTCGATGTACTACAATAGACGTCGTGCACTTACGTAATTACAATTTAGACATCAAGTATTTGATGCCTTTGCCAAAGAATAAATGTATTCATAATTTTAATTTTATTTTTCAAGTTATTCTTTTTTTATTTTTATTTATAAAAAAAATTGAAAAAAAATGAAACTTTTTTATTTGGGATTTGAAGTTTATAAACAAGGATTGGAGTGAAAAAAAAAGTCTAAGAAAGTTCTTTATTTCTCAAAAATTTTCATAACTTTTCAAGATTATCTCAATTATTATCTAATTCCTCTATTTCATTGGATTTTTCTTGATCTAAAATTTTAAAAAAAGTTATTTAAAGTTGAACTTAAATTCAAAACATTATAAGATAAAAACCTACTTTCTAGGACAAACATCATATCTTGCGCATCTAGATATAGTTTTTCTATTTTTGAAATTTGAATTTTATTATTAGAGATTGTTGAAAAAAAGGTACGTGCATTTATCTCAATTTCTTGCATATTAAAGTACATATTTTGCAAGAGAGATGTAACATCCGTGCGTAATAATCTAGAATAAATGTAAATTGTGTTTTTGTAATCTAGATAATTTGTTGTGTAATGTGGATTTGTGTTGTACTTCCTCTATTACATTGGTAATTATCTTTGATTTCCTTACTATGCAATATTTTGTAAATTATTTACATATGTGTTTATGTGTGAAGACAAAATACCAAAAAAGTAATGGATGCATAGTGAAAGCTTACATATTTCTCTGGCATGCCAACCCTCCACTGAAAAAACTCACCCTATGTCGTCCCCCTTCACCTCTACTCCTACCATGCCTGCAAACGCCAAAGCATTTAAGCAACTGCAAGCGACAATGGCAGGAGAAAGACAACGAGGATAGAGGAGTACAAGAGGAGGTGGGGTGCTCGTCTGGTAGAGGCAAGGGCAGAGAGTGAGAGTGAGGGTCGAAAAGGGAAACCAAAAAAAGAAGAGAGGGAGAGCAGGAACGGTCACCACTGGAGGAGGAGCTCGCCAGAGGCCAAGTGCATCCAGTGGAGGCTAGAGGAAGTGAAAAGCTCGCCAGAGGGGAGGGAAATCACCAAAAACTCCATCATGTATGCATCCCACCTTTTCCCCTTTTCCTTCGTTTCTCCTTAGTTTAATTCTTGGATTAATAATGAAATCTTGATTTAAATCCATGAAAAATGGTTGATATGGTGTTGGAAACTGAGTACCCAAAGAAAGATTGGTGTTGATTGGGCCTGGGAAATGATAACATGAGCGTCCAGACACCAAAAGGGCATTGGAAGAACGTATCCATGCAATGAGAAAAGAAATAGATAAAGTGAGACCCGTTGGTCAGGACGATGGTATGCCCGTACGGGAACTTTTACCATGGCAATGCATAAAATGGAATTAGTGCCTCATCGAATGCTTATGACTAAGTCACCTTTTGCTAAGGTGGCACTATGAGTTTCCATATTTGAGTTATATAATTGATTTTAAGTTAGAATCAAGCTAGATTTTGACTCGTAGTTTTAACCAGATTCTAACTAAGATGAGACTTATATTTTAAAACTAATTTCAACCAAGTGGTGATTATGATTTGTGCTTTATACGGTTTTATGTTTTGAACTGAAATAGAAAGCTTAAGATGCATAAAAAAGGTTTCAAAGAGCATGAAAATATTTGTGAAAAGCATGTTTAAAAAGAGAATTTCCTGAAAGATTTATGAAAAGTTTTATGATATCTGTTCAAGTTTGAGGACCAAGATAGAAGTTTTCGAGGTTTTCCGTTGTTTTCATGGTAAACACGTACTAAGTGACTTAAAGATCAATCACGCGTTTTATTTTAACATTTTGTTTCAAGTGCATAGTTGAGGTACAATCCAGTCCTGATGTACATGTTTAAAGCCACTAACCGCACACCAATTCAGAGTAGTAGTTAGTTAGAGTTTCTTTTTAATGATTAGTTTTCCTCGTTTATTTATTTAGATAGAACTGATGCTAGTTTTGTAGCACCATTCCAAGACATTACAGAAGTGATATCAGAACGTAGATTTTAAAAGTACAAACTTAGTGGTGTCAAAATTAGTAACTCCATTGAACTACACAAGTTTAGAGTTGGTACCTGACTTGGTCTGTTTTTCCTTGGTGGCAAAGAAATGTCGATTGGTAGGGGTCGAGGCTGAGGCAGGTCGTCTGCATCAAGATCTGAAGTAAAGAAGGGAGGTAGTGCCTGAAGGGATATGAGGCAAGAGATAAGAGAGACGATGAGGGAATTTATTCAATCCCTTGGAGACGACAGCAAGGAAAGGGTCAAGGGAAACCCATAGATCACGCAATTTCACTAGTTGAACACATCAACTTCTGATGGTCGTGGCAAACCAAAGAAAGAGTGAGGCGTAGATCTTGAAAGTAAAAAAGATCTTAGAAAGGATGGAGTGTCCAATAAAGAAATAGATGTGGCTAGCCACATTTCAATTCAAAGGAAAGGACAATCAATGATGGAAAGCCATGCACTGGATGAAGTTCCCCAATGTTAACCTACTGATGACATCCTAGGAGGATTTCTAAGAAGTGTTCTATGAAAAGTTCTTCCCTAAGCATGAAGAGACAAGCTAGATAGACTTTCAGAACCTAAAGTAAGAAAACATGTCAGTGGTTGAGTACGAAGCAACTTTCCATCAACTGAAACAGTTCATGTAGACTTTTAACTCGAAGATACACTGAGTAAAGAGATTCATGAAGGGGTTGAACCCAGCGCTCAGGTCAAGGGTTCCCAGCCTCCGATCAAACCTTGACAAATGCAATGGAACTAACAACCCGTTATGAGGATGAGCACCGACTATTCTTGAAGGAGAACCCCAAGAGAAAAGGAAAGAAATTCGCTCCACAACCTTGTACTTTTTGAGACACCGAACTTTAATTGCTCTAGAAGGAAAAGGAAGGAGTGTCCGAATTTTGTCACTAAGGAAGGGAGCAACATTACTAAGAAGGGATGTACCAGATATAGCAAGACTACCTCCACCAGTGGCTCAAGAAAAGAACCTCATAACATCTACAAGCAAATGGGGCACATAGCGACCATGGAAACAAATGTCGGTGCGTGTCAACGAAATTTCACCGACACATATCGGAAGACGAAACTACAAAAACGATATGCTTAGGTATGTCGTGAAGTACCTGATTTCCGTGGAGATGTCGACGCATATCATTGTGTCAGTGGGTGTTGGTGGATATCAAGTGTTTTCTACACGTAATCACTCCGACACGCCTTCCCCGCAAGTCGACAAGGACGACGCGTGATCCTATGGCCTCTACTCCAGCCACTGCACCCGTGATCTACTCTATCCCAACACCCATGATCTGCTTCATCTCTTGCTTGATCTTTAAAATCAGTAACTGAAGTTCCAACCGACCTGCCGATCTTCACAACTCCAACCTCTGCTCCGCAACCTACCTTCGTCGTCTAGTCCTATCCCTATGCCGTCCGTCGATCTGCAACCCTTGCTCCGTTGATTGCTGATCGCCAGCCCCTCCTCCAGCATCGTCACCCACGAGTCTCGAGCCCCAGTCCCTACTTGTCACACGCCACCTTCTTCAAGTTCCCCAGCCCCTTCTTCAAGTTAATAACATACATAACATATGTTATTAACTAATGTTATAAAAATATTATTAAATATGTTACGATATTAATAATAATTATGTTAAGATAATAGTTATTAACTTATGTTATGATATGTTATTAAATTATATTATGTTATAAAATTATTATATTATGTTATGTTATGATGTAAATAATTCATGTGTAAAATTTTGTTTGTTATTTTATAAGTTATAACTCGTGATTATATGTAGAATTGTGTTTGTTATTTTAAATTTTTTTTTGTAATTTTTCAATAGTTACACCTTAAGTTTAAAAAATAATGTTTATTTCAATTTTATAAAATCGATAATAACTTGATATTTTAAATGTTTTGTAATGTTATTTCTTTTGTTTATTTCAATTTTATAAAATCAGTAATAACTTGATATTTTATCAGAGTTCTTTTGTAATGTTATTTCTTTTGTTATTTTAAATCTTAATGTTAATAACTAATAATAGTTATAAGTTATTAAGTAATGAGTTACTAAGTTATGTTATTAAGTTATGAATTATTAAGTTATTATATAATTCATGTTATTATATGTTATTAATAATAGTTATTAACTTATGTTTAAAAATGTTATGTTATGTTATTAATAATTCATGTGTAAAATTTTATTTGTTATTTTATAAGTTATAACTCATGTGATTATATACAAAGTTGTGTTTGTTATTTTAAATTTTCTTTTGTAATTTTTCAGTAGTTACTTTTCAAGTTTAAACAATAATGTTTATTTCAATTTTATAAAATCAGCAATAACTTGATATTTTAAATCTTTTGTAATGTTATTTCCTTTGTTTATTTCAATTTTATAAAATCAATAATAATTTGATATTTTACAGAGTTATTTTATAATGTTATTTCTTTGTTATTTTAAATCTTGATGTTAATAACTAATAATAGTTATGAGTTATTAAGTTATGTTATTAAGTTATTCTATAATTCATGTTATTATATGTTATTAATAATAGTTATTAACTTAAGATATGTTAACTTATTACAGTGGTTTCTCCCGTGCAAAACCTATTTCGTTAGGACAACCGCTTCCTGAAGGGGGACACGACCACTTCCTCTTCGCCCGCGTCCCTGCCCTCGCCGCCGCCGCCTCCCCCCTCCTCCCCTTCCTCGTTGCTTACCGCGTCATCCCCTTTGCGGGGTTCGCGGCCTTCTTCGGCCTCGACCTCGGGGTCGTCAGGAACCAAGCCTTCAGCAGTTACGTCCAGTTCAACTTGATGCAGGTCGTCGTCCTCAACGTGTTTCCTGCGCTCCCCACCCTCGCCCAACGGGTGTTCGGGTTCAAGATCATGGAGGTTGGGTACAGATCTGCCTTCCAGATTTGTCTCTCCCAGATCTGCAAGGTGATCGACAAGGGAGATAAAGGGCCAGATCTCCCTCTCCCAGATCGCCCTCTTCCTCCGTGCTTCGCCTCCCCTCCGAGCAGCAAGGAATAGAAAATGGCTCCTTCCTCTCCCAGATCTACCTCCTAGATCTGCCTCTCGCAGTTCTGTCTCTCCTTCCTTCTCTCCTTAGTCCGACGAGACTACACCTATTAGTAGATCTACGCCTAGCAGATCTACGCCTATTCGTTGGGACTTTCCTCTCCGCCTCCTCTCCATCTGAGCATAGTCTTGTCGACGGGTTCGACCCTTTGCCTACTTGCAGATGGGATCGACCTCTCGCCGATGTTGGTCTTCTCTCGTCAGGTATACTACTAGAAGGTATAAACCTCAGCTAAAACGCTTTCTTACCCCTTCCTTTGCATATTGATCTGCAATTTGTTGGCATTTTATGACATTTGTTGGCATATATTGAACTTTACGATGAAATTTTTCTCTGATCAGCTATTTTAGGGTTAAGGCATTTGTTTGCCTGAATCTGAACACTCTGATTGTGATATGGAGGATGAAATTATAATTTCTTTTCTACTGTAAATTTTCTTTGGTTCTTGATTATACTTGTGAGTCTTGGACTGTAATTTATCTCTAGCGGATGTTGTTTCTGTTCCGACGACTCCATTTCGGGTTCGTCGGTCCATCGAAGAAGAGACATTGTGGCCTTTCGAATTTTAAAAAATGAGGTTCTACACTCCATTTCGTCTTTTCAGTAGAACAGGGATATGAAAATTGATCCTATGGCTACAAATAATGACCAGCAAGATTGAAAACAAAATACATCTACTCCTGCTCTTTTGGATGACAATCTTCTGTAATGGCTAACATTTTGTTGGTCGATGGAATTTTCTTTATTTTCAGGCTTCTTTCTGCTTACTGCATTTTAGACATCTTGTTCCTAAATTGTTGGAACTAAGATTCTGTAATATTGGTGAACTTTGGACTTTTGATTTCCTTGGATTTTTTTTTCCTTGAGATTGATATTTAATACTACTTACCATCACGGTACTAAATGTCTACGCGTGTCGTCGAAATTTCTCCGACACGTTTCTTATTTTCAATTTACCGACATAACTCCAACACGATATCGAAATGGAAGTTTTCTGAACAAATATAAATTTTTTTTACCGTGTTTCCACCGACACAATTCCGACATACCGATATTTCGCCGACACATGTTTAATTTTCAACTTATCGAAGTTCGACACGAAATCGACATTTAGAACCATGCTTACCATTACCAAAAAACTTAAGATATGTTATGTTATAAAAATGTTATGTTATGTTATGTTATTAATAATTCATATATAAAATTTTACTTATTATTTTATAAGTTATAACTCATGATTATATGCAGAGTTGTGTTTGTTATTTTAAATTTTCTTTTTTAATTTTTCAGTAGATACTCCTTAAGTTTAAAAAATAATGTTTATTTCAATTTTATAAAATCAGTAATAACTTGATATTATAAATCTTTTGTAATGTTATTTCTTTTGTTTATTTCAATTTTATAAAATCAATAATAACTTGATATTTTATCATAGTTATTTTGTAATGTTATTTCTTTTGTTATTTTAAATCTTGATGTTAATAACTTGATATATAATTATATAAAGTAGTAATTCTTTATGATTTTAAAAAAAATCAAAATATTTCATAATTAATTTAAAAATTAGGAAAAATTGAAAAACAAAATCAAGAATGATTGTAAAAACCACTAAAATATGTAGAAAATCAGAAAATAATTGAAGACATTATTTCATTAAATTAATGCCAATGTCAGTTCGTTTTCAAGCTTCATAATGTCAAATTCCTCAGGATCTGAAAGTAGTGGAGGTCATAGTGATGTTAGGACAGCTAAATCAGAGAATCCAGGTTGGTTGCAAGGATATCTTATTGACAATGATAGACAAAAAACACAATGTAAATATTGTGACAAGCAAATGAAAAGTGGAGAAATAACAAGATTAAAATAATACCTTACTGATAGATATAGTAATGTAGTTAAGTGTAAATCGTGTCTATCTGTAGTTTCTACTCAAATGAGAGAACTATTAAAGAACATTAAAACAAAGAAAAGTGATAAAAAGAGGAGAAAAAAGGTTCAACAAGATTCTTTTCAATGAAGATACTTCTAGTGCTATTCCCATATCGGATTCAGATGATGATATGATTTATCCTGTAGACTGTAACACTTTAAAGGAAAGAGAGATGTATAGAAGATCAGTAATAGAGTCTAGAAATGAAGAATGACATAGAGAGCAAATTGAAAGATTTCATAGAACAAGTAGTACCCGAACTTACAAGGGAAGTGACAGTAGTAGTAACAGTGACAATGGTATGACACAAAAGAATAAAGGTAAAGGCATTACTGAAATGTTCAAAACATATAGTCAAAGATACGACAATCCAGATGTAGCTACAGCTAGAAAAGAAACCTCAAAGAAAAAAATAATCAAAGGTATGTTTGGAAATGTCAGAGAAAAAGTCGGTCAAGCTGTAGCCTAATTCTAAGAAATCCTTAAAAATTCATAAAAAATCAAATATAAACCAATTAAAATCTTAATTAAACCTTAAATCACAAAATTAAGAAATTAAATTAAACCAAATAAAAATCCAAAATTAAAATCCTAAAATGTCCAACAAATTCCAAAAATGAAATCAAAACAAAAATCCAAATAAAAAGTCTAATTCGTAGGTCCAAAATCAACCCAATAAGCCTAATACTTTCTTAAACCATAAAACTTTAGAAAAGTCAAAAAATAATAAATGCATCATGGAGACGAGTGTGAAGATAGATAAAAGATATGATCCTTCTCTCCATGGCTATCACTTCCCTAAAATTTGGCAATTTCCCAATGTCCTTAAGCATGAGATCAATGCAATGTACTGCACAAGGAGTCCAAAATATTTTATCATTCTTCTCCATCAACTGTTTCCCAATAAGAATAAAATTTGTTACATTATCTATACACACTTGCATCACATGCTCTACACTTACATAAGCGATTACATCCTCAACAAGTCCCAACAAATAATCTACAGTCTTCTTGTGTCCTAAAGCATCAATGGAATATAAGTAAGAAATACCCTTAGGACAATTCACCAAGAAGTTAATCAAACTCCTTTGTCGTCGATCAGTTCATCCATCACTATATTTTTTCCAATGCAACTCAAATTCTATTCTTATTTCTACTACACCATTAAACTTCTTCTCTAATAGTGGCTTCCTTACCTGATGGAAGAAAAGTAGCTTATATCCTCTTCCATAACGTCTAATGGCTTCACAAAGTACTTCAATTGCCAACTTATTGATTGTATTGAAAGGCAACCCACACTCATATAGGACATCAGCAAAGAATTCATCAACCCATTGTTTTTCTTTCTTCTTAAAGTAGTCCTCAATTACCATTTGTTGTTTGCATTTTCATTCCCTTCTTTCAATAACAAATGTTCGGAGATTTTCCCTACACAACACATCAAGAGGACCCACTTTCTTCCCAATTGGGAGAATTGACTTTGCAAATCCACTACTTGAAGTTACAATTACTTTTTTTTGTCGATGTGTAACAACAAATTCATTTGGAAGGTTGCTGTTTCCATCAATTTCATCTCCATCTGATACCACATCACTAAATGTAGTGTTAGGCTTCGTCTTTTTATCTATGTTCAACCACTTCAACATCTTATTTGCAATGACTATTGTTATCTTAGGACATTTGATAACTTTCAATCAAATACTCCCTCTATCTTTTAATACCACATTTGGAAATCTTTCTACAAAGTAAACATTGAACCATATTCTTGTCACCAAGAGTTGGCCACCATACATACTTCCATCCCAGATCATCTGATTTAGCTCTTCTTGATTTATCACGTGCTCACAAACATAGAATCAAACGTCAGTTTCGTGTCGGACTTCGGTCCGACAAAAATAGGAAACGTGTCAGACATCGGTGGAGATGTCGGTGGAAACGCGTTAAATTTACGAAGTCCATGGAAATGGTAAAAAAAAACTTTGAATTTTGATTTGAAACTCTTAGATAAGCTAAAGTAAGTAATAATCTACATCTTAGACTACTTAGATCAACTTCCTCAATATATAT
>JAMKQA010017923.1:0-13884 GCA_024699735.1 Posidonia australis | reverse complement strand
AACATTAGCTCTGATACCACTCTATAACGCCCCGATCCCAGGAAAGTTACCAAGTTCACAGTATCATAAGTAAAATTACACTAATTACAACGATAATTGAATAACTGTAACTAAGGCTCACCTTCATGAAATGATGTGCAGCAAGAAGCTCCTACTCCAGTATCCGAACTTGACTGCATCCGACCTACACCTGAAAACCAAACAAAGCACGTGAGAGTGACATCTAAGTCACCCAGTGTGCACTCCAAACACACACACAACCAAACTCAGCAAACTACTAAAAACATAACTTTTAATTTATAAAACTTTGTTATCTTTTGAAAATACATTTCAAAACATTATTTCCTCTTTTCCTTTAAAACACTTGGAAATCTGTTTCCAAAACATGCCTTTTAAAAACTCACTTCACTTTTTCAATGTTTGGGATTTCTTCCCAAACCATGTCATTTTCAAAACTCATATTTAAAACCTTTCTCCTATTTAGAGAAATCCATATTCTTGACTAAGTCTAGCCTAAAATACAATGTTTCATAGGGCTCAAAACTAAAATCACAAACATGGCTCGGTAACTGGTTAAAACCACAATTCTTGCTTAATTCTAGGATTTTAAGACCAGTCACAAGTCCAATCCTAGCCAAACCACATCTTTTCATTTCACAAAACCACACTTTTCTCATTCATTTCCACTTTTCTTTACTAATGTTACCTTGATCAAGGGTAACCAGGCACACAAGCAGTAGGTGAGGACACCATTTCCTGTACCTTCCTGCACTGCCGTGGTGAAGTTCCCTGTGTAGGAGGACACCACCATGACCCACTGGCCTCAATTTCTTTTCATATATGCATGAGGATACGCCTTTATCTGACATCCCATCGATGACCCGAATAACTAGGTTCAATGACCTAGGTTCACCCTATACCATCACAAACAATGGTGACCATGGGCGTGTCTGACAATTGATGTTTTACAATTTGTCGACACCATCCACTCGTGGTCCCACACTGGCAACCACGATCGTATTTGACAATTGGTCTATTTGAAGTGTCATCCTCCTACCATGTTGTCAACACTAACCCTCATGATTTCACAACACATTATTAGTGTTTATTTTCAAAACTCTTAAATTTTCCTTTCAAAATCATTTCCATTTCATTTTTTTCGTTGCAGGAATCTATCCATGCAACACATGACCCTCTACTGGGGTCCCAACTCAATTCATGAAAAACCATACTTTTAAAATCATAAATTGGGTCTCATGCCCAAAAATCACATATTTTATCACTTTTATTCATTCTTAGGGTTTCCAACCTAAAACTATTCCCAAATTTACTTATTTGGGTTCCATATTCCTCCATGACATTTACATGGAGAAAACACCATTAACACATGCACATTATCCCTTTATACCTTTTATTTCCATTTTCTAATCACATTTATATATAACAGGGTCAGGGCAAAATCGGTAGACCAAAACCAAGTTCGGTATACCGAAAATCCCTGGTTCGGTATAATAAACATTTTCGATATACCGAAACTCCCTGTTTCGGTTGACCTGGTGATATCGGTCTACCAAAACCAGGTATTCTGGCTTAATCTGACAGGAATCGGTACGCCAAACCCAGTTTGGCAAGTTGAATTGCCTGTGTCCAGAACACATCCCCTGTTCCAGCTTACGCATTTCGTCAAAAGTGGGAGCCTCCGGTAGACCCCTTAAACATACATTATAAAATATGGATAAATAACAGGTTATAGACCCTTGAGTCTACTTCAAAACCCCTCAAACCATTCATGGATCCATTCATCATACAATCCACACGAAAATCACAAAGGGGTGATGCTCGTTTACACTATTGTAGCATGCATCCCTAAAATCTGCATAAATCCACCAAATTCCACCTAACCGCATGATATCTACATTTTCATTCTATCCAACACATTTTCATTCATTCTACAACTTTTCTATGATTTTACATGCATTTATTCTCAGTTTTCATGCATTTAACACATTACGCTATGAACACAAAACGGAGGGGGAAAAAGCGTCACGTACCTCAAGCGGCACTCCGACGACTTCCCCCGCACTCCGACGAACCTCTTATGCCATGGTGAAGTTCCTCCACACCGGTGGTCCAGGTGGACAACCACCCTCCTCTGCCTCGCACGCCGTTCTTCTTCTCCCTCTATCCTCTTGCGACTGCCTTCCTTCCATTCCTCTTCCCATTTTATCTCCTCCTCCTCTCGTGTTGTGTCAGCCTCCCATCACGTTGTAAGGGACGGGGAGACACGGGCCGTTGTCTGTGGTGGCACAGGTCCGGTGGAGAAAGAAAAAGAGGACGGGGATGGGGAGAGCTCATGAGTGAGTGAGAGAAAGGAAAGGAAGAAAAGAGAAAAGAATTGGCTCACAAATCAAGGCAATTGTGCATCCTCAAACCAGACCACATTAGTCCCATAACACTAGCAAGTGCACAGAAAGCCAACCAAACTCTTACACTCACAAGAAACAACAGATTATCCATTTATAAACTATTTATACAATATTATAATTAATTACATGGTTTACAATTAAAAATGGATAATCAAGCCCAAGTGTCACATTCTACCCCCTTAAAAGAATTTCATCCTCGAAATTCAACTCTAATAAAACAAGTAGGGGTACTGTCTTTGGATGTCCACCTCACGCTCCAAGGTAGCCTCCTCAGTACCATGGTGTTGGCACAGAACTAACACCAATGGAATCACTTTATTCTTGAGGACTTGTTCTTTTCTGTCCAGTATCTGAACTGTATTTTCCACCATAGACAGGTCATCCCACAGCTCTTCTGGCTACACTGGTATCACCTGGGATGCATCAGCCAAACTCTTCCTCAACATAAATACATGAAAGGTGTTGTGTACATCAGTCAACTCTGGAGGTAGCTCTAGTTTGTATGCCACCTCACCAACCCACTTTGTAATCTGGTACGGTCTGATGTATCTTGGGGTCAATTTGCCTCTCTTTCCAAACCACATCACACCCTTGGTTTGTGACACCTTTAGGAATACGAAGTCTCCCACCTCGAATTCCAGAGGTCTCTGCCTCCTATCAGCATAGCTCTTTGGCCGACTCTGGGCAGGCAACAACCTCTTCCTGATTAGATCCACCTCGCCCTCATGTTGCTATACGATCTCGGGCTCAACTAACTATCTCTCACCCACCTCGCTCCAGCAAGTGGGTGTCCAGCAGGGTCTGCCATACAATGCCTCATATGGTGCCACACCAATACTGGCGTGGTAATTGTTATCATATGCAAACTCAATCAGAGGTAAGTGATCCTCCTAGCTACCACCAAAGTCTAAGGCGTAGGCCCTCAGCATGTTTTCTAATGTCTGAATGGTCCTCTCTGTCTGACCATCCATCTGGGGGTGAAAGGCAGTACTAAAGTTCATCACTGTGTCAAAAGCCTCGTGTAGGGCTCCCTAGAACCTCGATGTAAACCTCGTGTCTTTGTCAAACACAATAGACGTTGGGATACCACGCAATCTCATAATTTCAGCCACATACAACTCTACTAGCTTTGCCAAAGGAAGATTCACCCTTATTGGCAAGAAATGTGCCGATTTTGTAAGGCGATCCACTATCACCCAAACTGTATCATTCTTTCTTTGGGTTCATGGCAAACCCGTCACAAAATCCTTCGACACATTTTCCCATTTCTACACAAGAACGTCTAGAGGCTGCAAAGTCCCTCCGGCATTTGGTGTTCTATCTTCACCATCTGGCAGGTTGCACACTTCGCCACATACTCAGTAATTTCTCTCTTCATCCTATGCCACCAAAAATTCCTCTTCAGGTCTTTATACGTCTTTGTGCTTCCTGGATGGATAGTATAACTAGAGCGGTGAGATTCATCTAGCTAACTGTTCTTGCTTTCCTCTATTTGAGGTACAAATAATCTCAGATCGTACCTCAACCCACTGTCTACCCCGACTTAAAAGTGAGGGGCATTACCAACTTCCAGCTTCCTCTAGATGTCTAATACAAAAGAATCATATTGTTGAACTGTGACAATCGCCTCGATCATCCTCGGGTGAATAGACAAATTGGCCAACACCACTCTGGCAGCTCCCTAAGACTGCCTCCGAGGCCTGCACTCCACTAGTCCCTCTAATAATTTCCATTCACAAATCATCAAGATTGTCATGACATGAGTGCGTCTACTTAGAGCACCTGCAACCACATTTGCTTTCCTTGCGTGGTAAGACAAATTGAAATCATAATCCTTGATGTACTCCACCCAACGCCTCTATCTCAGGTTCAAATCTTTCTGAGTAAAAATATACTTCAAACTCTTATGATCTGTGTACACCTCAAACTATTCACCATATAAATAATGCCTCCAAATTTTCAAGGTGAACACAACAGCTACCATCTCCAAATCATGGGTGGGATAATTCTTCTCATGGTCCTTCAACTGGTGCACGGCATATGCCACTACCCTACCATGATGCATCAGCACACACCCCAAACCAGTACCATTGACATCACTATAAATTGTGAAACCGTCAGTCCTAAAGGGCATAGTCAAAACTGAGGCTGATACCAGACAAGCCTTCAATTCATTGAAGCTCTTCGTACACTGCCAATCCCAGGCAAAGTGCACTTTCTTTCTGGTCAGTCTGGTCAATGGTGCTACATCTTGGAGAAATTTCCTATAATATCTAGTCAGGTCGAGAAAACTTCTAACCTCAATTATAGTCTTCGGTTTGGCCCAACTACTCACAACCTCCACTTTGGCTAGATCTACCATAATGCCATCTCCTGAAATGATATGACCAAGGAAGGACTCCTCTTTCAGCCAATACTCACACTTGGAGAACTTGGCATAAAGCTGATGCTACCTCAATGTCTCCAGTATGATCCTCAAATGTCTCTAGTGGGCCTGAACGTTCATCCACAATGATGACCACAAACTGATCCAAATAGGGCTTGAACACCATATTCATTAGGTTCATGAAGGCAACTAGAGCATTCGTCAACCCGAATGGCATAACCAAAACTCACAATGTCCATAACAGGTGCGAAAGGCTATCTTCTACACATCTGACTCACTGATCCTCAACTGATGGTATCTAGATCTTAAGTCTATCTTGGAAAACACCGATGCTCCCTTTAACTGGTCAAACAAATTGTCGATCTTGGGCAGTGGATACTTGTTCTTTACAATGATCTGGTTCAACATCCGATAGTCTATACAAAGCCGAAGTGAACCATCCTTCTTCTTAACAAACAAAACTGATGCTCCCCAAGGTGAAACACTTGGACGAATGAATCCCTTATCCATTAGTTCCTGCAGCTGATTCCGGAGCTCCCTCAATTCCGTAGGTGCCATCCTGTATGGAGCCTTGGAAATAGGACCTGATCCCAGTACTAAATCAATCACAAGCTCCACTTCCCTGAGTGATGGCACACCAGGCAATTCTTCTAGAAAAACATCAAGATACTCCCGTACCACCAGTAAATCCTGAATCTCAATCACAAGCGAAGTAGAAACGATCACACAGGCCAAATAACCCGCACTGCCTCTTGCCAAATGATGATAGACCTTGATAGCGAAAATCACTTTTATGGGCTCACCTGGTTTGGTGCCTTGTACGACACACCAACCTTGGCCTAGACACTCTGCCAGAACTCTTCTTTTGGCACAATCTATCATGGCTGAATGTTATTAATAAAGGTTACCTTTCTTTTTGCCCAAATATATATATATATACTTATTGAATAGTATTCAATGAATGCTTGAATTAATCTTACAGTTACAGGTTTATTGTTTTGTGTTTATTATTTATAGGTTTATAATGTGTATATTTTGAATTTATGTTTATTGTTTTGAATTTATTCGTATTTAGGTTTCTAGATTGAATTTGGATAATATCCAAATTTGGATGCACCCAACGGAATCGAATATGAATGTTAAAATTAACATCTATTCGAATATAGATACAAATTTGGATGTAGATGAAAATTTTCAAATTCGAATTCAAATATTGACAAATTTGCTTCATATCCACTCTGTTTACACCCCTACTGACATACAAAAGAAATTAGCTAATCCTTCATATTGCATGGTATATTTATCTAGTGAAGACATTGAACAATGGATTGACGATCCAATAAGGTTTTTACAAGCCATTAATTATGTGAACTGTAACACCCTGCCCCCTAGGGTGCTACCTCTCAACCTAGCTACACTTTTTTTTTTCAATTACAATTATGCTAATTATGAAACTAAGACTAAGTACACTTAGCAAATATAAAGCCAATAAACAATAGGAAATTAAAACTAACTAAATAATCACCATAATCCCTGATGTGTGGCAGCGTGACTCCTTCTATATGCACTAGTGACTAATGGGTACTATCCTACACCTGCCAAAAACACACAAAGTAAAGCACACGTGAGTGACCACGCTCAAACGGTCACCCAGCACACACCCCACTTAACAACTCAGCACACAACTCCTAGGAACAAACGTACCCACGCCACAAGCACACACACAAGCATAGGCATCTCATCCAGATTCCGTAACACTAAACCAAGGCAGTCCACTATTGTCCGATAAACAACAAAATCTCAAAACCATGTTTTTGAAACCTTTCTTTCTCTTTTCCTTTTAAAATCATATGCATGCTCTTTTAAAACCTTTTATGCATTACCTGAAATAGCCACACTTGCCAAAACAAGTACATAACCACGAGAGAGTGCCACAGCAATATTGAGCCTCTACCTAGTCAAACAAACCGTTCATATTTCAAAAATTGGCACAATCCCACATTTTTGAAAAACCACTGTGTCCCCTCTAGCACACACAACTCAATGCCCCTCTCAAGCTTAACCAACTTAACGCCACTCACAGGCGAAAATAGAACAACGGCACTCATGGGTGAAAATCACAGAGCCACAATAAAACACTAGCCACAAGCAGTTGTTGGGGACAGAGTCCTCGAAACCGCTGCACTACCACGGACCACCGTAGTCAGCCTATCATGGCCCGTAGCCTCCAAGTCATGTTGTCCGGTGCCAATCAACCGGCACTAGCCACAAGCAGTCCACCGAAGCATGACCAATGGTGTCTACACTGCCATAGACAACCACCCTGTAAAGAAGTCTGCCCGTGACGATATTCTGCCTCTCAACAGGACCCTCACTATGCTAACTCTCCTTGGGAAAGCCGTCCTCTCACAGGACCTCACCACAGGGTACGCCCTCTTACAGCGTCTTGAAGTCTCGGTCTAGACACCCGTACTAACCAAGGTGTCATATCCAGCCACACAGAGGTCTCATACCCCCTGGCTTGCTGTCATGTATCTCTATGTACAGTTAGTATCCTGAGTCTTGGCACTTAGAACAAGCAGAGTGTCATAACTCCTAGTCTAGCCGGCCCTTGACCCACGGACCTCAACCTCGGCCTTGTGAACGACAACCTAGGAGTCTCATACCTTTAAGATCCAACAAACCCTTACCTCAACCTCTTGGTCTCTGGCCTCACTCATGGATGTCGTCACACCCTCTAGTCTTGGCAACACGCAACGTCGGTCTCTCTGCCCCAACAATAGAAAACTCCAAAAAACCTTTTAAAATCTTTGCATACTATGCAACTCTTTTTCCAAAAACTTTAGAAAATCATTTCGAAAATCATTAAATATCTTTCCAAAAATCTCATAAAGCTTCATGTCCAAAACTGACATGAAAACCAAAACCGAGAAACACAACTCAAAGCATAGCTTGAACAACACCTCTGTTAGGCCCAAACAACCACACCATGGGAGAGTCTAAGTCCCTAAGTACCATGCTCAGCTCACAATGACATCCCAAGCAAAACACTCAACGAGAACTAGAACCAAGGTCCCGCAGCCCTATTCGACTTACAATACCGGACACCAACACAAACCACAACCAGAACTCCATGTTCTGGTGCCAAAGCGTAAGACGCCTACTAGCTTGTGTCCCTTAGGAGCACAGTCAGGTTAGAGTCAAACGCCCAAAACAGTGCAAATGAATATCTCATTCAACGCACCACACCCAAATAGATTTTCCCATGATCCTTGGGTGAATTATAAACCCTAATGTCCAATCTATACCATTAATGGGAGAAATTAATACTTTCTAAGTTTTATAATCTTTTATTCTACGCATTGCCCAAGTAGGATCTTGCTAGACTATTTTAGGCAATCCCTAAATCATTTATAATTATTATCCTAACCATTTACGAATCACCAAGTTATCTATACTCCCTAAAAACTAAACCAATAGGGTTATGCTTATGCAACACACAAAGTAGTAATCAAAACTAGCAGCAGAGTAGCCTACCTGGCACCTGCCTGGTGCACCACCTAGGTGCGCCAGCCAAGTGCCTCCTTGGTGTGCCTGGTGCTTTGTTTCAGGTTCGGAGCTCAGAGCTTTGAACCCAACTCCGCCGACACCTTCTCCATGCTCTCATCTGGTCTACACTCCACAAAACTCAGCAAGCAAGGTACTAAACTAAAGGAAATCATGCAAGTAACACAATGGAATAGGAATCATCCAATTCCATGCACCACGGCTTGAGAAATCACTTAAAAACCCTTCAGATGAATAGTATAAACCACAATTAAATTTTTAGAATTAAAAATCATACGAGCCATCAAAAATCACATTCCACATACGAAACTGAAGAAATCGTCGAGCTCGACAGTCCGAAACAGAAAACACAAGAATCCGACACCCATGGCTTGAGAAAACCAAGAAAAAGTGCAAAAACCACTATTCATCTAAAACCTACTAAGCTACCAATAAAAATCCGAATAAAACTTCAAAAAATTCTCCAAGCATTCGGACACATTCAATCCACACTAACATGCCCCTATGCAGTAAATTGAGCAAGAAAAAATTCCTACAAGGTGCGTGTACATTGAGCAAACGGTTGGTCTTCTTCCTCTTTCTCTTTCACTGAACCACCTCTTCTCCTTCTCCTCCTCGTGACGGCGAGCTCCTCCTCCTCCAACCATCTCCAATCCTCTCCTCTTGTCCCCATCTCTTCTCCATCACTCTCTCTATTTTGTGCAAGAGAAGTGGGGTGAAGAAGAAGAAGAAAAAGAAGAAGAAGAAGAAGAAGAAGAAGAAGATGATGATGATGATGATGATGATGAAGAAGGAGAAAGGAAGAATGGGCCAGGCCCAAGGAAGAGAAAAAGAGAGAAAAAAAGGAAAAGAAAAGAAAGAAAGAAAGAAAGGAAGAAGCCATGATACGAGACCAAACCACGTGACCTCCCACGTCCACGTGACTCGTGTAGTCAGGGACCAGCCACCCGGTCATGCCAAATAAACCTCCATGGCCCAAGTCAAACTCTCAAACTTCCACTAGGGTCGGTACAACACCACAACCACACAACACCAAAAAGGCCAGAAGCTCACATTACAACCATAGAACACTACTAGAGTTGTGTTTGCAACAAACGCAGGGAACTCAACGTCTAACAACCTAAAACTCCATAAAAATTATCTGGCCAAAAATGCTAATCTAGATTCGGGTCGTTACGTGAACTCTAACAGTTGATTGCAAGCCATGAAAAAAGAGTTTGTCTCTATAAATTACAATCAAGTCTAAGAACTCATTCAGTTACCTTTGGAAAGAAGCCATCTAGTTATAAATAGGTCAATAAGAACAAAAGGAATTCAAAGGAATCAATTGAACAATATAAGGCCAGACTCGTGGCAAAGGATTTCACACAAATGGATGGTATTAACTATTATGAGACTTATTCTCCAATTTCCTCAAAAAATCCATTAAGAATAGTCATGACCTTAATAGCTCATTTTGATTTAGAGCTACGTTAGATGGATGTGAAAATAGCTTACCTAAATAGTGAATTAGGGAAATAAATGTAAAAACAACAGCCTTAAAGCTTGAGATTAAAGGAAAGGAATATATGGTTTGCAAGTTAAAGAAATTTATATATAGGCTCAAGAAAGCTTCCAAATAATGGTACTTCAAATTTAACGAAGCTATCATGTGTTTTGAACTTACAGAAAACATATTTGATCAATGTATATACCTGAAGGAAAGTGGGAGCGAATTGATATTACTTGTCCTATATGTAAATGATATTCTATTTATAAGTACAATTTTATTGAGGGAGACTAAAGATTTTCTATCTAACAATTTTGATACGAAGGCTATGGGTCAAGCTCATTATGTTATTAAGATAGAAATTCACTACAACTAGTCATTCAACATGCTCGGACTATCTCAAAAGGATTACATGTCAAGTGTGTTAAAGAGGCTTTCAATGGAAAATTATACTCCTAGTAAGGCACCAATTGTAAAATGTGACAAACATAGAAAATTGGAAGGTCCTCAGTTAGATTCAGAAAGACTTGCAATAAAGGATAAACCATATGTTTCAGTAGTTGAATGTCTCAACAATGCATAAACATGTACTTGACCAGATCTAACTTTTGTCACTGAGTTTCTAAGAAGATATCAAAGTGAACCAAGGCTTTCACATTGGCAAGCTGCAAAAAAGGGTTTTGAGAAATCTACAAGGAACTAAAGATCTCATGCTCACATACGAACGATCAGATCAACTAGAGTTCATGGGATTCTTTGACTCAGATTTTGCTGAGTGTGTTGATACTAGAAAATCCACTTTTGGTGTGTTTTCTTTCTTACTAAGGAAGCTGTCTCATGACCCAGTATCAAACAAAAGACAATTGCTACTTTCACCATAGAAGTTAAGTATGTAGTTTGCTATATGGCATTTGGAAGCTATTTGGATACCTAACTTTATCACATACTTAAGAGCCATGGGCTCTATAGAGAAACTCATAAAGATATATTGTGATAATGAGATAACAGTTAAATTCTTTAATAACAACAAGAGCTCTAGTGTATGCAAACATATGAAAATCAATTTTTTTATTGTAAAGGAGAGAATTAAAAATCATTTGGTGTCTATTGAGCATATTAAAACTAATTCAATGCTAGCTAATCTTCTTACAAAGGTACTTCCTCCTGGTACCTATAGTAAAGATGTGCTTAAGATGGGTATAGTCGGTTCTTTTGAGGTTTTACTTTAATAGTTCAGGCACTAATGTACTATGTGATATTACGTTTGTTTGGTGAACTTTGTTTAGTAGTTCTTATTTTATTTAAATATTGAAGTATTGCTTTATCTTAGATAAATTAAAAAGAATAAACTTTACTTTTATTTGCATGGCATTTGTAAGTTTATTCGTAAAGTATTGATTATCACATAAAGTACTCAATTGTAACTTCAATCTTAAATATCTTAATACATGAAAGAGACATACATTTTAACAATGTATCACTACTATGATTAGTATCTATGAGAGTTGCTATTCTTGAATGAAGGTTAATATGTCTTATTAATCAATTGGATAGTGGTCGCCTCACATAAGATTTTGTCTACCATAAAGTAAGTTGAATAATTTAAGTAAGAGATTATTGAACCTAAGTTCAAATATTCAACATATGTGACTTAACTAACTTTGATTAATGGGATGACCCAATTGTGAGACACATTAGATTAAGTAGTTTATATGGGATATTATAACATAGTTATGGAATGTACTATAAACGGAACATCTGTCTAGGATGTCAACACACAACTACATAACAACTCTTCTAACTCTCTTGTTTTGAGAAACTCTCTCTATAAGAGCAGAGGTGGTTGTTTTGGGCATACAAAAGATGAACGCTTCTATATCAAAATCGACAACAAGATAACATCAAGTAAGTCCCATATAACCTATGACAAAGATCGTTATAATGAGATAAAAGGGATATAAAATGTGAGTATAAGGTTTTTATTTTTGTAAGTGGCAACTTGTGATTGTAAAAAAGTAGAAGTTATTTTTCCTTTCTTGTGAATCGAAGATGAAGAAAAAAGAAGTTATTTAGGCTTATTATCTTTTCTTTATTTTCTACCACTATAGTCTACAAAGCAGTTTAGACATATTTTTTTATAATTATTTTTTATGTTTATGGGTGTACGTCTATCTACTACTAACTTGCAAGAGGTGATGCATCGTGTGTAAATATCTATCTAAGATAAAGTGCCATGAATACTAGTCTCTCTTTAGGTTATTCTACCCATAATATTATTTCACTGTCATACCTTTGATCATGACTTGAATTAATCGATAGATTTACTATAAAATTTTAAAAATTTAAATATGATTGTTTTGAGCATGAAATTCATGGCATTGCTATTAATTGTAAGTAAAAAAGTTATATTCATTTATCTAAGTTATTTACAACAATTATTTGCAATCTTCTCATGCTCAATATTTTTTTAATATGTTTAGAGACTTTTCCTCATGATTTTCTTTTCAAGATCCACACCAACTTAATTTTATAATTTACAACATTTGTGATATGTTGAATAATAACAGTTTATTTAAGAAAGATATATAAAATTTGCAATTTTTTTGTAACGCCCCGATCCCGGACACGTTACCAAAACACAGTATCAAACATAATTACATTAATTACAGAAACAACAAATAACTGTAACTAAGGCTCACCTTCAGGATCACAATGTGCAGCTAGAAGCTCGAACTCTTGCACCGGAACTCAGCTGCATGCGGTCTACACCTAAAAACCAAATAACACGCGTGAGTGACATCTAAGTCACCTAGTAAGCGCCCCAAAACATACAAACCACAAAGCCTCGGCAAAACCATAAATCTCATTTCTTATCATTTCTTTTCAAAGTTTGGTTTTCTCTTTTTGAAAATCATCCTTTCTTTTATTAGACAATCACTTGGGAATTCAATCCCAATCCATGCTTTTTCAAAAGCCATGTCTCCTTTTCTTTTCTCAAAACATTTGGAAATTCATTCCAAAACCACATTTTCTTTCAAAACATTCCTTTACATTTCTTTCAAAAACTTTTGGAATTCATTTTTCCAAAACAATTCCCTTTTCAATATTTGGAATTTCTTCCCAAAACACACTTTCAAATTCACATTTCTCACCAGATCCAGCCTAAAACACAATGCCCCATTATGCTCAAAACAAAATCATAAACACTGGCTGACAACTGGTTAAAACATCATCATTCCTTTTCAGGATTTTAGGACCATTTCATCAGTCCAATCCTGACCAAATCACATTTCTCTTTCTTTATTCATTTCCACTTTTCTTTACTGTTGTTACCTTGATTAGGGGTAACCAGGCACACAAGCAGTAGGCGAGGACATCCTTCTCCTACCTTCCTGCACTGCCACGATGAAATTCCCCGTGCGGGATGTCACCGCCTCGGCCAACCGGCTTCAATTTCATTTTCATAAGTGCACGGGGATACGTCTCTATCTGACGCCCCAGTCGATGACCCGAACAACTAGGTCCAATGACCCAGGCTCAGCCTACACCGTCAGTGACCCGAACAACTAGGCTCAAAAGCTCAGGCTCAGCCTACACCGCTACGAGCTCGGTGACCCGAACAACTAGGTACAACGACCTAGGCTCAGCCTACACCATAGGTGACCCGAACAACTTGGTATGAAAACCCAGGCTCAGCCTACACCGCTATGAGCTTGGTAACCACATTATCAGTGTTCCAATTCAAAATCATTTTCCATTTCATTCCATTCTTCTTGTTGCAGGACTTTATTTCCTTGCAACACTTGACCCTCTACTAGGGTCCCAACTCAAGCCATGAAAACCATGCTTAAAGTCATAAATTGGGTCTCATGCCCAAAACCACATAAAACCATCTTTTTCATTCATTTATAGGGTCTCAAACCCAAAATCACACCCAAATCCATTTCTTTGGGGTTCCACATGCCTCCATGTCATTACATGGGGAAACATCATTCATATAAACCCACCATACCATT